>VZTT01008767.1:1955-18404 GCA_013400855.1 Buphagus erythrorhynchus
CAGAGCCTCTGTTCTATAAAGGGATTCTATTAATCCAGCAGAAAATTGATTCAAAACCCACAGAGAATTCACGTTATTTATTACAAATTCAGTAGCATCACTAAAAATCCATAGATAAGGCAAAATTCGTGTCTAATATTTTTGATGTTCAACAAGATGTAACTACGAACTTGCAACAGAGGACTTCACTGCGCCCTCAGGCTCTCCTGGGGTGAGTCACTTATCAAAATCCTGGCAGAGACCTTAAAGTCTTAACTTTTCCACTTGAGGCTGCAAGCCCACATGCCCCTCGGAATATTCCTCATGTCTACCTGTATCACCTGAGCTCCACCAAGCACATTTGGACAGAAACAGAGGGACTCTAACAGACTTCAAGCCCTCAGCAATATTACTTGTTCTTCCCACTGAATGTGGTGATGAAATCTCCCATCAGTTCAACATGCTGGAATCCTGTTTTTGTGGCTTCTCTGGTGAAGAGATTAGCCGTGTATTCATGGGACACAATGAGCTGCAGATGTCGGAACTTTCAATGTTTATTACCTCTGCTTTCCTTTGGCACCTTTTATGCTTGTTCCAAGTGTGTCTGGGGGATTCTGGTGTATCTGCCACACCAAAGACTCTTCCAGTACAGTTATAGCTCTACCTCCACAGAAAGGAAGTAAAATTTTGCTTCAGGAATGTCCTCCCACAAACATTTTAGTGGTCTGCCACCGAGATGATCATCATGCTGCTCCAAAATAGATCCCAAATGCCCGAAGCAGCATCCACTATTCAATTTTGTTTGATCAATTTCTATCAAGAGAATGCTATGAGAACAGTACACTGATAAGCCCTTTCACTTCTCAGGGGCATGGGATGAAAACCACCTGACAAGAGCCGGTAATGATCCCAGCTCTGACACAAGATGGTTATCTGTGACATGCTGGCACCATCTGTGGCTCACACCAGACAAGCAGGTCAGCTGTAAGCTCAAGGCTAGCATTCTAAATGGCATTATTCATCGAGAAGCATCATTCATCGAGTCTCTTTAGCATCTCTGAAGTTTCTATTAGCCCTATTACATTACAAACATATTTATTTACAAACATATTAGCTAACAAACATGTCTATTTCAAACTTTGCAGTGTTTGAATTCTTACAATGAACACTGCTACAAAAGTACAGCAGTACTGTAAGATCTGAATTCTTTCTCTTGCTCTGCCTAAACACAGAGTATTTCATAGATGGCTGAGAGAGAATGGAAACTTTCAGATTTTACTTACACATCTATATTATATTGCATGCAAAGATTATATTAAGATACATGTAAAATTTATCTTGACCTCCCAAGTCAAAAATGACACAGGAAATAAAAAAATTCTTGAAGCGTACAGATATGGCCGAAGTAACTAAAGAGTTTCAGTGACTTCTCTGGAAGCTGTACTTTTAAATACTAGAAAAGCAGATCACCTGCTATGGAATCCATTCTGAATCTCTGCAGTTCTAAGCCCAGAGCATTAAAGAAATTATTACACCTCAGACTATTTTATTCTCAAATATAATGGCTATATTCATCCATTTTGTGTCTGCCAAATTTTGCTTGTCATGTGTTTCTCAGGGATGTACACCCTTAGTTAATTTTTCTGATGAATGAATTCTATTTCTCTAATTAATTAATCCAAGAATTTACTTAAACTCAGGTCATGTTATTACAGGTGATATATGAACAAGGATTAAATAACCTTCTAACTCATTTTAGTTGCTACTTATGATGTTAGCAATGAGAAACAGAGATTTCAAAGTGCTCTCCCTCCCACATGATTCAGAGAGAATGTGCAAGTTTTCTCTGTGAACCTAGAAGATAAAGGACAATTGCTAGGATTTCCCTCATGAGTGAACTCATGATTTTCACTGATGAGTTTGGAGGCTCCAGCTGAGAACACATGGGCTGTGGTTCATAATTTAATAAGTTTAAGTAGACGAAAAGTGACTCCAAAGTCAGGCTTAAAGTTCTTTTAGCAGTTTAAAACCTGCAAAGGNTGTAGAAACCTGCAAAGGCATCTATAATTTGTTTTTACACGCAGAAGACTGAGTGTAATAGATGTGTCTTTGAGACAGCAAAACTAAGTGAGCAATCATTACTTCTCCTTTTTACTTGCACCTCAGGAATTCCAACTTGTAACTCTCTATTGCCCACCAGCATTTTTTTATTCTTTTATTTATTTATTTTTCTTTAGATTCTTTCAGTGACTTCCCAGATGAAAAGACAGTAAGGGAGCATTGATCTACATTATCTACATCTCCCTCTGATTGACATAGCTGTGATAAAGTCTTGCTGATGGCTAGAAAACAGCTCAAATTGATGTGATGTTAAATGTGACACCGTAATTAGCACCCTCTCTTTCTTCTACCTTCTGTCTCTGTGGAAAGTTATCTAGAACATTCTTGGCCCCATTTTGAAATCCATGGAAAGTTTAAGATGTCTTAATAATCGAGGGAGACAGATCACATAATTGGAGAAGCTTAGTTTCTTAGCTTAGGTTTCTACAATAGTCAGATGTGTTCAGCCAAAATTTAATCACTCTCCAAGTGGCAAGGAGGAATTCTGCTTATGAAATCTTGATTAAGCAATGTGTTAGCTCAACAGAAAACATTTTTTCCCCTGTGTCTCTGTCTAAAGAGAGATTTCTGCTGAGTGCATGTGCTGGGCATGGTATTTTTCCATGTCTTCATAGCAAATTATAAGAATAAATCATTGCCTTGTTTCCTACACTTTCCCACCCCTTTTTGGTCAACTTTACGGGGGTTTTGTTTGTATTTCAATGAATTAATACCTCATCAACTTCTACATTGTTAAACTCTACTTTTGTAGAGTTCTTGCTAATTGTTCTTGCTAATTAATGGTTTATCCCCTCAGCTTCAAGCCAATCAGGCTGAAGTTCATGTTCAAAACAGAGATTTATATAACAGACGATGCATGAAAGCTGGGCAATTTACATAATTTTCTGAAGAGTTAGTGTCTGAATCAGAAACTCTTTTGGTCAGCTTGCCTTCTTGACCTCATAAAACACAAGGATTTCAAGGTTCCTTGCATGCAGGCTTCTTTTTACTGCAGTTGAAGCAAATCTATAGTCTCAGTTAAAAAGGGATCAGTGCTTTTACCCAGATTATAGGGAAAAATATCACAGCCTTTTAATTCCTTGCTTTCATAGCCAAGTTTCCTGAATGACTAGAAAGAAATAAAGCAATAAATCTACTAAAATCTAGTGGTGCAGAAAATAAACTTTCTGAATCACTTACTTAGGACAAAGCAACACTCACCTCCTTCCTCTTTTTTTATGCTATCATGTTTTCTCCATGAGGTTTTCAGCAGCTGAAAAACAACAGTTTACAGCTGCAAAACAGACTGAGCCTATCACAGCAAGTTCACAATTTATTTACTGCAGGCAAGAAAATACCATCCATTAGTATCAGTGCTGTTACAGCATTGATATTAGTGACTTTTCAACCTTTGAAAACATTTTTTGACACGGTAATTTCACCAGTGGGCAAGATTTTTCCTATGAACAGAGTTCTATTCAGACACAGCTCTAGGCAGTCATTACTCTTCCATTTCACTAACAAATGTATTTATGAAAACTTGTGTAAACACACCTTTGCAAAGCACCAACACATTATAGACCCATAGATGGGCAGTGAGAGAACCACCCTCCATGAAGGATAAAAGAAATCACCAAAAATTGTTGCTAATTTCAACAGGCAGAGGTCCCAGAAGGATTTATATTGCAATCAAGCATGGATGCTTTTAGAAAGTAAAAAAAAAAAAAGAAAAAATTTTGAAAGGTTTAGCAAGTTACATGTTCTGCTACACCACGTTGTATACAGGAACACTGTAATTAAAAACTTTCACCTGTTGTTTGCAAACAGAGCAGAGATTTTTAAGTTTTTGTCCATCCATATCCCAACCTGGGGAAATAAATNTAGTTCCGTACTCCAAGAGTCTGCGACTCTTCATTTTAATTTTGTGCTTTGGCAGAGAGGAAGGCCAAGGGTTACTTAACAAACATATACTCTCACTCAAATTCACCAGTTTAATGTCTCTACATGGCAAAATAAGCAAACTGGGAGTGCTGTGATGCAGAATTTCCATTTTAGCCACACTAAGATTGAACCAAGTTTGCTTCTTGGACAACTTTATTGGTTTCTAAAGCTGCAAAAAACACCCACCCAACCAANAAGCATATGTGTATACATATGTGCCAAGAATTCTGCCTGGTTCTGATGACAGTGGACAAAATAATAATAATTTTTCCCTTTTACTTCATCTATGTAAGACTCACTTAACTTAGTAATAGCTGCAGAAAAAGGATCGTCTCATAATCATTTTTAGAGATTTAAAGACAGAAGACATACCCCAGCAAGAGACCCATATAGAGCATATTCCATTGAACAACATGCAGAATTTATCAAATAGGAGGTTCCCTGCTAGAAATGGTTAGACAACTTCCAATAGTTCACTAAATAAAATTAAGAATGTAGAGGGAAAGATGACCTTTGACCTAAAATACTATTTGTGCTCATTTACCATCCTGTTGTACCTTCTGCCATCTGTATCACTATTCCTTGCCAAAAGCTCTCTTAGCATGACTTTCAACATTGTCCAGTAGAACATGCATGTGATTTTTCCTTTTTTTTTTTTTTAATCCTTTGTGAAAAACTGATGTCTTGTTAAGTTTTTTCTCCCTTAGTTTTCAGTCTGAGAAAGACAGGAGAAGGAAGGCTGGTTTGGTTAGATAAGGACTCAATGTGAACAGAGTAGAAAATATCCATAAATGTTTTAATAACGAAGAAGACATTTTATAGAAATTGTAACAAAAGCTAAAAAGCAGCTGAAGGAAGTTATCTGAAGATAAGCAACAAGACCAGACTGAATGAGATGGGTAAGACTTAAAAACTATTTCAAGAGAAGAATGAAATGGGAGAAGTTGTAATACAACAGCTAAGAGGAATGTTCTACATTTAACTGGAGCACAGTGTAGAAATCAATGCTGAACAGGATCATGCAAAATCTCAACAGACAATTCTGAGAAAAAGTCACAGCAGAAGCACCATGTGTGATCAATAACAAACTTGCCTGCTAGTAGGCATGGGCAGAATGGCCTGGTGCTGAACAAAACTTAACATTTTCAAGACAAGAGAAGGAAAAAATATTAATTAAAGCAAGTAAGAAAGATAGAGACCTAGTAACTTGCAGAGAATATTATAAGTGAAAACAGATACTGCATACAGGCAAAAGCAGAGGAAAATAGAATCATCATTTCTATCCCTAAAACAACTGGGATTTGCACCACTATATTCATTTTCTATGAATAATCTGGTTAGCAAATGTTTGCAGCTTAGTGGGGCATCAGTCACTCCTTTCCCCCCACTTATGTTCTTTCCTGTAAAGGTTATTACTCTGCCCATTGCATCATAGTTATGTGCTCCAAATAGGATCTCTAAATCATCACCTACAAAAACTGTCTAGCTTTTTGGTAATTTGAGACCAGCTATTGCAGAAAAAAAGGAGCATCCTTGTATAACAGAGAATACTCCTCACACAGAGGAGACAAGGATTCATTGCAGACAGGGCAGAAGAACAATAGACTCACTGTTGAAGAAAGGCATAAATAATTGAGAACGTCTGCAAAGGGACTAAGTTCTCACAGGAACTGGCTTTTAGCCACTTGTAAATTAAGTGTGAAGCACACAGAAGTAGGAGGCAAACAAACCTGAAATGATTAGGCAAAAGAACAGCCAAATACAGGTCCCAGTGAGGCAGTCAGCAGATCAGCTCTATCAGCTCTAGCTGTAGGTAGAGCACAACAGACCTTTTGTAAGAGTTTGTGAGGTATTGGGCACTATTTTCCATCTCCAGCTGGGCAAAGCCTGGTTCTGTTTAGTGGAATGTATCCCACAGGATCTTTATATTCAGTTTGATGTCTTCCTTCATACATTCAGCGTTCTAGCATCATGCAAACCCCACCAGATCTCAAGACCCCACAGCCTTTTTCTTCCAAGAGCTGGACCTTGACCAGTCTCTACCACAAGGCACCATTTTCTGTGACCTTCATCACCCTTAAGCTGCTGCAAATTTGGGACTAATTTGTGCTAGCATCTGCCTCTTGTATTGATGTTATTTAAAAAAAAAAAAAAACCAAACCACTCAAAAAACCAAGCAACTGTAAACCACTTCTGCATTTCTTAAGAAGACTCCCTCTTAGAAGCAGTGAGCATTGCAAAACAACCCTTTTCTCCTCAACTGCCTACTTTGAGTGGGCAGTCCCATGAACAAAGAACCAGGACACCAGAAATTTCAGTTTACATGCAGATATCTGCCCATGCCACCCATGTTTCCCTCTGTCCTTTAAGGACTAAAGATGTTCTGCTAAGAATCAGAGACATCTGGTGTTGTCCCAGATTAAAAACAAGAAGGCTGTGAGTCAGAGACTTTGGTCAGCCAGAGCCCATTGTAGTAGCAGAGGTGATGAGCTCTCATATCCTCTAGTTTACTAGAGGATACTTCTTTCTTGCACTGTTCTCTCAGGTTTCCTAACAAACTCTCACCATCACATAGAAACTCTTCCAGCTCTAGGGAACCTCACGTGGGGTCAGTCAGTCAGTGTTTCCCTACCACCCACGTCACCCTTCCTCCCAGCTGGATAAAGGTGTATCTTATCCTTTATTCGAACATGTTGGGTTTTTTTTAATTAGAAACCCTTTATGTCAGCTGGGTGTGTCTTTTAACACTTTTCTGACTAGCAGCTAGTAAAATCAGCTTGAATGATAATGTGCAGGACAACCAGGGGATGAGGCCAAGGGGATGAGCTTCGATTTAGGAAAGGTGGGTCCTGCTTGACTGACCTGATCTCCTCCTATGACAAGGTGACCACCTACGGGATGAGGGAAAGGCTCTGGAGCCTTTATTAAAGTCTTTGACTTGCTTTCCCACAGGCTTCTTATGGAGAAATTGGCTGCTCGTGGCCTGGACAGGTCAAATGTTATCTGGGTGAAGAACTGTCTGGATGGCTGGGCTATAGAGCGGTGGGAAGTGAAGTGACATCCAGCTGGGACTGGGCACCCCTGGGGATCCTCAGGGGCTTGTACTGGGGCCAGTCCTCTTTAATTTCTTCATTAAAGACCAGGATGAGGGAATCGAGGGTCTGGGAGCTGAAAAGGGGCTCAGCCTGGAGAAAAAGAGGCTCAGGGGGGCCCTTGTGGCTCTGCACAACTCCCTGACAGGAGGGGACAGCCAGGGGGGATTTGGGATCTGCTCCAGGGAACAGGGACAGGAGGAGAGGGAATGGCCTCATGCTGAGCCAGGGAGGATTAAATTGGATATTAGGGAAAATTTCTTCAGTTGAAAGGTGGTGACATGCTGGAAGGAACTCCCTGGTGAAGTGGTGCAATCACCATCCCTGAAAGTGTTCAAAACACACGGATGGGGCATTTGGGGATACAGTTTAGTGGTGAAAATGGTAATGCTGAGTCAATGGTCTTTTCCAATCTTGACAATTCCACAAGTCCATAATTCCAAGATGTTCACATAAATGGCTTGCAGGGAAGAAAACACTCTTGCTGATGTCATAAAGATGTTGAATGGCATTTGTGGGAAAATCCGAGCAGGAACTTTTCCTTAAGATAAACCTTTAATATAAGAGGCTTAACATCCTTTCTTACTAAACCGCTTAGCAGATATCAGAGCACAGGCAGTGCTGTGCACCTTGTGCATTCTGAAGCATCACCACTGCAGACAGGGCATGCCAGAAACTGCTACCACAGAGAAAACCCTCAAAACACCTAATTGAAATAACCATCTGTGGTTTCAAAACATCTAACAACCTCACAGGCTTTCATTTTTAAAGCTAGTATATGCTCTAAAGAGTGCTTGGTTAGCTTAAGCTCTTCTGTAACAAAAAGAACAGGGAACAATTTCTCCCCCACTGAAAGGATACACCCAAAGAAATAGGAAGAAACCTTTATTCTTTCTAAAACAGCCTGTTCTACGTAAGACAGTGCAGGACCCCTGTCACTTCAGCACCCTGCAGTTTTTAAGCAAAAAAATCATAAATTACCAGAACTTCTACTGATGCTGAATTTCCATTCTACAAGAGCAGGTGGAGCTTAAAATGGTGCTTAGGCACTGGCAGATCTCTGATAATGAAAAGTAAATTGTTTTCAGTGATGGAGTGTAATCACATAGTTTCATGTGGTTTCTTTGTGCAGAGCTCTCTCTGTTACTCCACATTCTTGTTTTTGGTGTGTGTGTACATGTCAGGTTTGGTACTGTTGCATACTTCCCTTAGTATGTGTGAAAGTGGTTATTTCTCTTTTCTTTCATTTTGACTGTGCTTCCCTGTCTTTCTGTAGCATTTGTTTTCTCATTAACAGAGAATTAACCCTTTTCCAAAAAGCATTTTTGAGCAGAGGGCCTCTCCAGGAAGATGCAGTACACTCCACCCAGTCAGGGAGAGACCTGTGGCAATCATGTACTGCTTCTTAAATTTTGCACCCAGTAAAATGTATGGTTTTAATCAAGCAGCTTGCTGCCACCACACACAAATTTGCTTTGCACACTGTCATGCAATTGTTCCATAGCCTAAGTGGTCAGCTTTTCATTCTTTGGCAGAAATGCATGTTTCTGAGACGTAACTGATATTATCATCATCATATTTTAATTCATTCATTAATGATGAATAAAGCCACCTGTATCATCAGTACATGAGTAGGACTGTCAGGAAGGGTGATCAAACCAATCTGCCTGAGCCAAAGACTTTTTCCTACATCCCTTCCATGTTTAGCCTACTGCCAAGAGTAATTTAGGTCATAGTTACACTAGTACGCAAATGCACCAGTTTACACCAGTATACACAGTATACAGTTTACACCAGTATATATATATATTTTTTTTTGATTGAAACCTTTAACCGAATAGTAAATAAAGTCAGATTTATTTGATTTACTGAAATTGCTGTAATTCTGATGTAATCATTTGGGCTTGAATATGGAATTTTCTGCTCAGGAAGGACTGAAGTTTAGTTAGTCTTGTAAATTTCAAAAGCTGGCAAAGAAATCCTGTCTAAATGGGAGCATTAAATAGCCCATACTTGCAGTCCAGATGTGCCATGGTTTGTTTTACACTGTGTAAGGAGAGGCTGAAAACCAGGGAGATAATGAGGAGAAATCTCCCAGTAATAGCACACATACAATGCTACCACCCTGGACAATGTACTCACCTGTGGCAGCAGACACCTGCTGCCTTTGTCTCTGAGGCCAAGGTTCTCCTTCAAGAATTTTGTTTTATCTCATCCTCAATAAATCTTAAAAAGACAATAGAAAGCCCAGCATGAACTCGGATTACAGGAAATGAGTGTTCAGAGAAAGTGCTGAAATAAAAGCACCGAAGCTATTTTCCATGGCACAGTTCTCCTCCCTCCAGAGGTCAGGAGTGACATGCTTGCTTTGTCCTGGCTGCTCTGGTCTCCTGTCACAGAAGCACAGAATATGCTGGGTTGGAGGAGACCCACAAGGATTTTTGAGTCCAACTCTTGACCCTGCATCCCCAAGAATCACACCATGTGCCCAAAGGCATTGTCCAAACTCTTCTTGAACTCTGTCAGTCTGGTGCTGGGACCACTTCCCCGGGGAACCTTTTCCAGTACTCCGCCACCCCGTGGGGGAAGAACCTTTTCCTGATATCCAATCTAAACCTCTCTGACACAGCTTCAGGCCATTCCCTGGCTCCTGTCCCTGTCCCTGGAGCAGAGATCAGAGCTGCCCTTCCTCTTCCCCTCATGAGGAAGCTGCAGGCCTGCACTGAGGGCTCCCCTCGGCCTCCTCCATCTCAGTGGCCCCAGTGCCCTCCGCTGCTCCTCCATGGCCCCTCAGGGCCCTTCCCCATCCCCATGCCCTCCTTGGCACACTCCCTGACAGCTCACTGTCATTTGTACAGCGTGCTGCCCAGACCTGCACACAACATTGCAGGTGAGGCCCGGCCCAGAGCAGAGCAGGACAATCCCTCCCTGGCCCGGCCGGCCATGCTGGGCCTGGTGCCCCAGGGCAGGGATGTCCCTGATGGCTCCAGGGCATGGCCACTGCCCAGGGCCCCCAGGCCTTTCCCTGCCACTGCTTTCCAGCCTCTCACTGCCCAGTCTGGCCCTACAGCCAGGGCTGCCCCATGCCAGGGGCACAAACCTTCCCTTGTTGAACTTCCCTTGGTCGGCCTTTGCTCAGACCCCACCTGAGTAATCCTGACCTGTCCCTGCAGGTGCTTCCCTCCCACTCTCTGGGCCATGTTTTCAAGCTCATCCTTCCACTAGCAATGGACACTGAGGAGCATGACTCTGATAACAACTCTGGGCCTCCTGGGCCTGATCTAGGCCTGACATGTTTGATTCATGGCCCTTCCTGGGCTCAGGAGGATTAAGCAGGCTCTCACTGCTTTCCTCATAGCCTCGAGAGGAAGGTGTGTGCCTGGCACTGAGGCTCAGCTGACGCAGTATTGCATAGGCTGTGTCAGCTACTGACAGACAAAATTGTTCCTCGGGGCTGTAAGAGAGCTGTGGAGAAATCGAGCCAGTCTAGCTGCACGTCTGTCCGCCAAAGGAGACACCGGTGGGTCACACTATTAGGAAGATGCAAAACAAATAACCAATGCTATCCACCTCAATTTCAGTTCAAACTGCGGTAAGTACTAAAGACCAGGCTTAGGACCTCCTTAGCCACAAGTTATGTAGAAAAGCAAGGAGAAGCCAGCAATTATATGTCTTGAAATACTTCTGGTTCTAGACAATAAATCTTCAGTTGTTAAAATATCCTGGTAAAGAAGAATGGGAATCAGCCATGTCATAATAAGGTAACCTAACAGCCTTTGACATTTACACCAAGTGAGGTGAGCACTTCCACAGGAATCAGCTGGGAAATAGTTGAAGCAGCCTCACATATGTTAGGACTGTGTATTTACTTTTATCAAATGCTGCCCCAATCCCAAATATAGCCCCAAAGTTGGAATAATTTGTAAGCAACACTCAGTTTTTAAATCCAGCGCTGTGAAAGTTGTGCAACTTACCAAATTTATCGGCTTGTGCTTATATTTTTCAATCTTACACAATATTCTAAAGATAGACATTAATTACTCAAAAGTCCCCTCATTGGGCATATTTGTTAATTTCTGTTTCAATTTTACATAATCTGATTATTATGGGTATACCTACAATACTCATATATGTTGCAGATGTGAATTATTATCATTATAATGTGGAGGAGAAACACATGAATTAAACAACAGCACCAGATGAAATAGATAAATAGATCAGATACAATGTAAATTTTTACATCTTGTTTTCCAAGTTACCATGACTGTCAAAAGATCTGTTTTATTTATAACTTTTTTAAAGTAGGAAAAAAAGCCAGTTACTGGGTATACAAAATAACTCAAAGTAGCTGCCTGAATATTACTAATAATGAGGTTATCAAAAGTTTAATACTCACAGGGAAATTACAGTAAGCACTTCAAGTACTGCAGTATGTCTGCAGATTACTTGCAATATACAAATTTAATTTTATTTTTAGGGAGAGGGGAGGAAAAAAGCACTTCACTAAATAAGCACTTTCAGTTTTTAAAACCTCACATGCAGAAATCAAATCAATGTTCATACAAGTACTCACAATTATGTAATAAGTATGTCACAGTTTTTCTCTTGCTTACATTGTGGAGGTACCAGCTTTTGGAACATTATTAAAGGTTATCGATACAGTATGAAAAAAGTCCATTTTTTCCATCATCCCTCCAAGGCATCCTTCTCTCCCAAACTGACTTAGACAATTTGGCTTTAATTTTATGACAGATCTTCTATAAAGTCTTCTGAAAACTGTATCATCAAACAGATTCATGTAATGGTGAAGGAGCTGGGACTCTCCTGCTGCCCCATCAGTCCATCAGCACAAACCCCAGGGATAAATGAACACTTCATGTTCAAGCCATGTCCATCCCATCTGAGCCACCTGAAGTGCCTCATTATGGCTGATCCCATAGAATGCTTTTCATCTGCCCCACACACTTTCCAGTCAGAATTATTACAGTAGAAATTGTTTAGCTTGAAATTAATTTTATACTGTGCTTCAGCACAGCTGAACCAGATACCATAAATTAGGGTGATGCTTCAGAAGAGGGTCAGAGGAAAAACAAGCTGTTCTCTGGACTGAATAGCTCTTGGCATGTTAGACAAGAACAGGAACAGTATCCACAAATGATGAGCTTTTCTCCCCTGTATTATTTTTACAGGCATACGGAAAGATGAAGATGGAAAGCCTGAAGTGGACTCTACTGAATGAGGAATAAGTCCACTAATTAAAGATAAAATAGAAATAGCTGCTTTTTAATTTTTTTTTTTTTTTTTTTTTACTTTCCATTAAAGTTAGCATTGCAATGAAGCATCAAAGGCAGCTCTATGTTCCTGCAGGCTTAGGTCAGCTAAGAGCAAAATGGATCAGTTTTTCCTGGTTAGGATCTCACATTGAATGTCTGCTCCCTGCTCCTTCACAACTCTATAATGTCCACTGTGTGCAGAGCATAGGAGTCAGTATTAGCCTCAGCCTCTGTTTTTATTGTTCATGCATGCACATGTCAGATGAGGTTTTTTTGTTTTTTCCCAAAGCATTTTTCTTTTTGATTCATGCTGCTTCTGATACATTCTGCCTTCAGCTGGCAGTCTGTTCTGTGTGTCACTCTCTGGTAGATCTATGAACATGTCTGCAGTTTATTTATATACAGCTAGTAAAAACAAACAATCAAGTAATTGTTTCTTTACATTTACCAAGGTGCAAAAGAGCTTGCTTGATCTGGTATTGAAAGCTGGAAGAAAGGATCTTTTGTCCTAACAATAGTGCTCAACTGCTTCCAAGTTACACAAAAACATAGATTTAATTATCAAGTACCCATTGTTTTAAGCCATCAGTTTGTACTGTCCTCGGATTCTATCACTGGGCACAGAGTCTAATTTTGTTTTATTGTGCACAATTCAAAGGAACAGATGTGTGGACAAAAAGAACAGAGTGTCAGTGATCGCACCTCTACAATAACCCCAACAGAAAACACACTGGTAGCCTCACCACACAAAAGCCTTCCATGATAAACATTTTGCCACTACAAAGAGCAACTCTTCACCTTTTTGAGAAGGCAGGCAATCCTATTTGAAAGAAAAGTGGTGCTTTCATAGGTTCCCTCTTAGGCTTTGTATATGCTATGACTTTTGGGTTTGTAATGCCCAGCATGTCCAGTTCTGCTCCTGAATCTACAGCAAGCAGAGCTTCAGCCAGCTGGAGGTGCATTTCATCTAGTAACCACTCTGTGAAAATTCCCTGATGTGCTCTCCCCTCCACACCTCCCACCCCCGATGGGATTGCAATGTCTAAAAATATATTTTGCATTCAGTGTGATAGAGCCTGTAGCTGAGGACACTCAGACTCAGTTGCACAGAACTGACCTTAGGTGAATGTACTCTCAGTGAAAATCAGATGTGGGCCTGGAAGAAGCAAAGTCAAAATACAGATCCTACATGCTTGCCTTGATTTTGGAACTTGAAAGCTATGAAAGTGTTCTGGAGCAATAAAAAGCAATTAACAAAATAAACTTAATTGAATTACACCAACAGCCCACAGGTCATGAACAGACCACCCTATTTTGCTAACTTCTACTTTGTGGTGTATTTATCTGGCTATTGATCGTCCTGTATCATGATTCTACTGAGATTTTCTTTTCTGTAGGGGGCTTATGGATTTCAAAATAACTTTCCCAGAGAAAAATCATTTTTCAGAAGTAATGAGGCTAAAGGTGAGTCCTAACTGAGACAACTTCCATTGACCCTGTTCTCAAATTTGGGAAGGATTTGAGAAATAGGCACCTCTTTGTCTTCCCATCCTATTCCAAATTTCTGAAAGAAAAATAGCAGAAAATGACAGCTATAAAAAAATATTTCTGTATGTTCTTATGTTCTTTGGGAAAAGAAAAAAAAAAACAAACCAAAAAAAGGGAAAAGAATACTGGGGATCTGTAGAGGAAAAAGAAAAAAATGAGTTCTCTTACAACTGAGGTATGTGGACCTAGCCTCAACCAACAGAGATCTTTCTTTTTAGAAGAGCTGTTATTCAAACTATGGATGGTAGCTGTAATTCTTCACATAAAATAGAAAGGCATTTTCCCTGCATCCATACAATCTAAGCAGAGTGGAGGTGCTGAAACCCTACACCAAGATAAATAATACCAGGAAACCTGTCCAAAAGTCTTTAGTATACTCAGTATTTGAAATAGATGTTGGACGGGGTGAGGGAAATAGCTTCATGATTACTTTTAGGTGGGTTTGCATTTCAGCAGCCACAATAATTTGTCATTAATCCTTGCTCTCAAAAGTTGGCTCCTGAAATGAAAAGGTGTGTAGGCAGCACTCATCAAACCACAGCATAGGAGGCTCTGCTGTTCTGCTGTGGAAAAGGTCAGCTCTGCCATGAGTTGCTACATAATACCTTGGCACTACATATCTTTAATGTTGTTGGTGACAAAATGGTCTAAGCACATCAGGCAGAGTATAGGGAGAAGCAATGAGCTATACTAGAATGACAACTATAGTTAGGCATTCAGATAATTTGAAAGGATTTACCAAACAGCATTATGAAAGGGAAGTGAACAGCAGATCAGTACTCCTTCCACTATTCCAGGAGTACTATCAGTACTCCTTCAACTATTCTTTTTTTTTTATTTTGCCATTGAAATTGATTGCAGAAAAGGGCTTTTTATTCTGTTCTTGTATGTATTTTTGATTTGTTTTTTTAAATTTATTTTTTTTATTTTGGTCAGGGGTGGGGCTTGGAACAGGTAAAAACTGCAAGGAGGAAAACTGCAAGGAGGATTTGAAAGGGGCTTTAAATAAAAGGGAATATATTGTTTTCCTATTTTCCTATCTTCCATTACTCAATCATCATATTATTCTTCTTATATTTCTCCACAAAGAGAAGAAGAAGAAGATTAGATTGCCTGCAATCAGCTCTCTGGATTTTTAATTTAAAAACTTGCAGATGAAAATTTCAAAGAGAAAATCCCTCTACTATTTTAATCGGCCCGTGTGAAAGAAACCTCCCAGAAATTAACCTCCATGAGAGTAGACTTCAGCTGATCTTCTTCCAGTGTGATTGCAAGAAAATGCACTTGGAATGACTGAAGAGTGTTGCTGTGAATAAAACAACCTAAAGCCAGCAGTGTGCCCTTGTGGTGAAGGCAGCCAAGCACATCCTGGGCTCTTTCACAAGTCCAGGGCACTGACAATTCTCTGCTCAGTTCTCTGAGTCTGTGACTCGATGTGTTTATCAACACCCCCTGCTAATGCTGACACTAATGTGCAGACAAATAAAAAAAAAGTTCCTTTCTTCACCTCTAATGTTGATGCACCCTTTTAATGTTAGTTTAACCCATACTGCCTAGACACCTCCCAAGAGAATTAAGGACAAGGACTTTTTACTCTGAGAGTTACATGGGCTGGGTGAGTGCTACGTGGGGATTTTTGTGAAGTTTATACCATTCAACTGTGAACTTTGTGTCTTGGATATCAGTACCAAGTGCCTGACAAGGAGCCTAGCAAGGACTGCTGAATCAGTGTTGAGACAAAACATGCTGTACCTGGGCTACTAGAAATCTTGTTACTCCACATTTTAGTTATAAATGATTATTTTCTAAACACATAGGAGACTTCCTAGTCTTGATATACTGCTGTATATGGCATTTCTGCATTATCCTTTTATTTCAGGCAAGAAGTTTTTCCATCTGTGTCAGTCTTGAGGATATATTTAACAAATTGCAGTTTTGTTTATTATTTGGGTGCCGCTGCTGTGTAACCAGCAACACAGACTGACCAAAGAAATTCCACAAAACTTTATATTGTGTTCAACTCAAATCTTTAATTTTAATGAATCTGTACACAAGCATTATGCAACTTTAATAACACCCATTTTCTATATGGTCCAGAGAGAAGCTCAGAAAAGCTGAGAGCATTGCATCATATGGTAAATTTACACTGTACTAAAATAATTGCTAGTGAGATATGTAGGGCCAACATACCAGAGTACCTCAGGGAAATAAGCTGCATTTTTGTGCACAACCCACTCAGGTTGGGTTAATGGATGTGATTTCACAAAAAGGAGGTGATTGGTCTATGTTTACAGGAAGAACTACAATGAGTAAAAATAATAATCTTGACCAGACTGCCTCTAAACTAGTCTTGGGGAAAGGAAAGATTAAATGAAAATCACAACTCCTCAACAGATTTAAAGCTCTGATTTTATATTTTGTTACCTGGGCCACTGCAGCATGCCTTCTTGCTTGATTACATCTGACAATGACCCTTCCTGGGAGAAGAAAAACTTTGGCAACAGGCAGATAGAACT
>VZTT01008767.1:18479-39958 GCA_013400855.1 Buphagus erythrorhynchus
AGATAGAACTTGGAATCCTAAACAGAAAAAAAACTACAGGCAAAAAAAAAGTCCTAAGGCATAAAACTCTACCTGAGGCATAACACTCTGAAATGACAAGGCAGGAGGACTTGTGCCAATCATGCTTAAGAAAGAAAAGCAGCAATGTGCAGTGCAGCCTTCTGGCACCAGGAAATCCAGATGGTAAACAGAAGAGGTATCTCATTTTTACACAACTGCCCCATGCACAGTAATGTTTCGTTAACATTTCCGATTATCTTTCTGGTTATCCAACTTTGCGTAAAAGACAAAACACAGAAAATACCAGCCAGATTTTTTTTTTAACAGGTGGGTAAACTTTGCGTAAGTGAGATTTTTTTTTTTTTTAAATCTGCCCAAATTGATTAGAAGATATTAATAAAAAATGTTTCAAAAACCTCAAATCAAGATTCTATAGAAAAAAGGACAATTTTCAGGTTGTAAAAAAAAACCTGTCCAAAGCAAGAATAAATGAAAAGGCAAAGCAGAAAACCCAAACACCTCATTCTGTTGCAAAGCCTAACCAAAAATAGTGATAGAATACAGAAGTGGTGCTTTCAATAGTAAATTTAATGCCTGCTTTATGAGACTAAAGTAGCAGCCAAACATCATGAATAAAGATACGTTCTGATATATCTGAAAGCTTGTGAAAAAAAGTATACTGTCACCATGGCAACGCTGTGGCATTTNNNATATATATATTTACCGTACATATATTAAGAATCAGTGGGACCACTCAAACCTCATGAAATTCCACAAGGTCAAGTGCTGGGCTCTATACATAGGTTAGGGCAACAAACAGGCTGGGTGGAGAAGGGATGGAAAGCAGCCCTGAGGAGAAGGGCTTGTGGGGTGCTGGTGGATGAGAGGCTGGACATGCAGGTGGCTGCACCACTGGTTCTCCCACAGTAAAAACCAGAATTCACACCAAACAGAAAGAGGTGGGATAGGACTCACTGTGTTTCATAATTTTATTAGAAGTGGAGGATGCATTTTCTGCTGTGAACTAGCACAAGGTCACTTCAACATGGAAAACACAGATTCTGCTTTAGAACTGATTATAAGCCTTCTTTGTCTCTGCTGCCTTGAGAAAGACCTTCCACTCCTTGTTGCTTCTTCTAGACCATGAAGATGATGATGCAGATGTTTAAGGGCATGATGGGGACTGTTCATTGGTGTGTCAAGAGGGGAAAATAAAGAAGTTGCTTTGGTGTCAGCTGCTTTTAGAGTGATCCTGACAAAAGGAGAGGAGCCACGGCAGCTTCACATGTTAATGCTTCTGAAACTGCACCAAACCTATCTATTAAAAGAATCCAAAACTCTGCACCAGAACTCCAGAAGCACTGGATGTGCAAGGTGGGAAACTAATAGCTTTATTTTAATGCAGATGGCATCAGTGTGAATAGAACATTTGCCATGAGTACAGACATATGACTAAGCACATTTAAATAAAGAAGGCTGGAAGAAAAATTAGATTCTGTGTTGAAGAAAATTCAGGTCACTACCACAATCCCAGTCTTGCTGTAGATCAAAGGTTTTTGTCTTCTTCCATGCAGTTTGTGGGGGTCTGTGGGCTGCTTCTCTGTGGTCATTGACATGGGAAAGTTTGTTGACTTTTGAACCAAATTTAATATAAATTCCTACCAAAGAATTTCCTGATCAGAGAAGTAGTTACAATTTCTTAGCTAGACTCCTTGAAGTTATCCCATGAGATCACAACTCAAGTGGATAGGTGTAATACCTCTGTGTAGAACTCTAAATCTCAAAAAACCTTGTGTACCCATCCCAACAGGCTCACAGATCAGGCAGCCACACATCAGGTACCTCCAGGCCTCCTCTGGGGGCTCTATGTGGTAAAATATCATTAATTCATGCTTCGTGGATCACTGTCAAAATTAAGCATTACACATCGTCTCAGAGCTCACAGCAGATAGAAAAAAAATACAAACAAGACAATTTTTAAATTCATATTTCTTTTCATTCAGACAAAATCCTCTTTTTGGAAACATTCTTTAAAGTCCATTCATCCTCACAAACTCCATCTCTGCTTTTTGGAGAAGCAGTTTGCCCTGCTGATCGCTGCATGAGTATACTGATGGTTATTCTTCTCTCCCAGTCAACTGTTACTGATGGATCCTTCCTATGAAAGAGAGCTCAGATCCTGCCAGTTGTGTGGCAAGGGTGGGTGCATTTCCCTGAAGGTCCAACACATACTCATCAGTAATCCCTGCGTGGTTCTGGCAGGAAGCTGTGGATTTCTGTGTGTCATTCATGACACGTGCTTTAGAGTCAGCTCATGCCCATACATGTTGCACCCAAACCTCTTGTATGTGTAAGACAGAGAAGAATCAAATTGCTCTCTCTGCAGGAGAGAAATCTGGCACCACAGGTCAAGGTTCTAGTGAGGAGACCTGAGAACAAGACAATGCCATAAATCTACCAAAAAAGTGAGACGCAGAGGAGGATGGCATCATAAATCCACCAAACAAGGAGATAAAGCAGGAACAAGCAGTTGATAAGGCTAAACAAGGATTTGGGTTGAACTTTTGTGCTAACCTATAGACACATTGGCACAGCAAAGTTCACACCCATTGGCTGTAGATGCTCCTTAGTCACATAATCCCCTTCCCCACACAGCAGAAGGGGTAAAACCAGTGGTATTTAAATGAAGGTGAGAAAATATTTAGCCAATGAATGTAGTTAAATATTGTTTTCTGCAGGGGAGATGTTGATCTGTCACTGTTTGAAGGGTGTGAAAGTGGGGAGCTGGCATGCAGAGGGGGTGCTGCTCTGTGGATTTACCTCAGCACCCATCTCTGTGCAGGGAGTAAGGAAGTGTTAATTCTTCATCTATGTATTATCTATCTACCTATCTATCTATCTATCTGTCTGTCTGTCTGTCTATCTATCTATCTATCTATCTTCTAGCACTCTGGGTACAACCCATATTTGGGACAACACTGACTGCAGTACAGAAGCAGCATCAGGGCTGTTCTCACACACACCCCCCAGACGTCACTGAGAACAGAATCCCATCTCAGCTCCCTGCTGTTAGTCCAGCACTTTCATTTAAAGGTCATGCCTGAGATATAAAACTCTTGAACTCCTCACTGAAGTAAAAGAGCTTTGCTCCCTGATGTCTTCCAACAAAGAGTTTTAGCCTGTCCTTATTTGGCCTTATCTCTCCAGTGTGAGAGTAATCCTTCCACTTAAACTCCTTGTACTGACACAGAAAAAACTAACATAAATGTGGTATTTTAAAAAATATTTACATAAAATATGGCACACATTCCCGACAATTCTACAGCATGTATAGTATATTTGCTTTAATTACATAATGAAATTTTAATTCAAAAAATAATTTTTAATGGTTGAACAGGATTTTCTACAGAAACTGATAAACAAAAGCCCATAGCAGAGTGATGCAGAAGTGCCTGAGCACAACTGCATTAGCACATAAGCCCTCCCTTTCCAATCTCATTAATACTTCAGTCTTTCCAGAGCAAATACATATCCTTGTGAGACACAGTGATGTGCTAGAGACTATTCTGAGAGCTGGAATAATAATCTTTCAATTCAAAGTCTGGTCTGGTTTCTCAAGAGGAGACAAGAGAAAGTGAGGTGTCACAAGACTGAATCACCATCATGTTTTCAGAAAGCTTCTGCTAGACTTTGGGAGTGTGATGGAAAAATTCTCTGCTGCAGTGGGGGAACTGGTGTGAATTTCCTATCTTTGCTACAGGAATTTAGCAATATCCACAGACATGCTGACTTGAAGTGACTGCCCAGCAGTATTGAATTACCTTTA
Source organism: Buphagus erythrorhynchus (assembly GCA_013400855.1). NCBI lineage: Eukaryota > Metazoa > Chordata > Aves > Passeriformes > Sturnidae > Buphagus > Buphagus erythrorhynchus. Next base: position 22,306 of record VZTT01008767.1, read on the forward strand.
ACAGACTGCCTTATCCCAGTGGTTTACAAAAATATCTCCTCAGGATGCTTCCAAACATACCAGAGATGCTGGCCAGCCAAGTTCTCCAAAATAGTCCGCAGTTAGCAACTTCCAAACTCCACACAAGAATCAAATTGCTTCACTTGAGCACTGTTCCACATTTCCTTGATCAGAGTCATCACCTCCCCCTGTGGAGTGCAATTATAAGGAAACGTCTTTCTCTTTTACAAGAAAATAAGATTTATGGAGCCTTCAAATAAACAGAACCTGACACAGGAGAGAAATCCCAGGCGAGTGGGAGAAACGCTGTTATTGCTCCTTCATAAATATTGTCAAACACATGGCTTTAGGCGGCATTTAGTGCGCCAACAGGAACATTTCTTGTACACCACACTGTCACTACCTTTGGGAAATTATCTGAAAGCTTTAGTTTGCTATGATCTGGGCACCCTGGCACAGATAGATATGCAGCTAGTGCCATGAGGTCATGGCTTCTGGAGAAGGTGGCTGTGTTCTTGTCCCCTCCTGCCCGGGTTACCTCCTGCCAAAGGTTATCACCCCTTACAGCGAGCTGTGTTCAAATTTCAGTAGTGACAAGTCACAGCCCAGCAGTCCTTTATGCGAGCTCATCAGGGAGCTCTGTTTGGGCCTCTGGTTGCCCTGCTGTGAGCTGTGATAGCCATCGTTCAGAGCCACCCCTCCTTTCACTGCCTCTGCTACAAATAGCAGCAACCTTTACCCGATGGATGGGAAAGGGAAATAAATAACTCCAAGTGCCACAGCCAGAGCCAGAGCCTCATCTTGGGTGAGTCAGCACAGCCCCAGCTGTATCAGCTACAGGGCTGGCTTTGTTTCTTCCCTTGCAGACTGCCAGCCAAAGCACAAAGGAAAACCTCCCAACTGCTTGGCATTATTAGAGCACGAGCGAAACAGCTACATCCAAAACGTTGCCTGAAAACAGGCAGCATGTGCCTTCTCTCCCCACTCCATGGGTGTTTAAGAAGCCTGGCATCTATTGGGAACTTTTTCAAGACCCATCTGTTTGCAGAGTGTGGTCTTTTCCCTCCTGGCAGGACAACAGATGCTGTTACTGCTATAGTGTTCCAATGCTGCTCCACAATGCTTGCAAATATCCACTTGGACTACAAGTAGATCCACTAAATTTTAAGCAACCTTTAAAACCTTTCTTTCCCTGATGGGTCCTGCAGACAGGTTTTTGTTTACATTGACTCCCAGGAATGGATCTTCCTTGTACAAATGCTTTCAAGGACATTTATTTGTGGATTCTTAGCACCAATGTTTCAGCCATATAAACCAAATAAACAGACTGAGTGAATGCTGGAAACGCAGGATTTGAAACACATGCAAGGCTGAAATTCATTTGCATATGCTGTTGCAAGAACAAAACAAAAAGTATCTTGGTAGTAATCAGTTTGAAATCAGTTAGAAATCAGAAAAAGACAAAGATAGGCCAAAATAATTGCATATCTTATTTGCAACAAAGATTACAGTGATTTGCTAGTATTAATTCACTGCTTAATGCTAAGAAGGAGCATCTTATTGAATACATGGGGAAATGGAGGATTTTTTTCTAGAAGTCTTTTAGATCTTTCAATCTTATGGAATGGGATACTTCCTCACTTATATTTGGATATAGAGTAAGAAGAGCCTTGTGGAGCTTGAAAAGATAGATTATATCCTTCTCTACAGACTTTTGTTAGTGTAAAAAGGCTGTGCAAAAGATTATGTGCTCTAGTGTCTCTTAGCTTTTTGTAAGAGATCAGATACAGTACATATTGTTCCAATGCATTCTGAAGAGTTCTGCTAACACAAACTTATGTTTTGCACATGAGAATATTCACTAATCTACTTTCAGGAACTGATTTGCTCTTGTATTTAATTAAAATAATTTTGTGCGTGTTTGAACATTGCAACTCCTGCAATATTTGGAAAAACATGAAACAGAAACAAAATAATGAGACATCCTGGGATATTTCTTTATCAGGGTGCTAAATAAACCTCCATAATTTTAGTCCTTAAGCAAGAGCACTGCTGCAGGATGAATGAACTGCATCTGATCCTCCCCTAAGCTGGGGAGGAGAGGCTTAAAAAGCAAATGTAGCTGTGGTTTCATACACAACGAACAAAAAATGTTTGGATGTGGGATGGACCAGGATCTGCTGCAGGCTGACAAAACTCATGTGCCCCCCACGATGGAAGGCAGCAGCCAGTCAATGCCTGTAGTACTGCAGCATTTATCCAGAGGCATAAATAACTTGTGTTTGAAATGAGAAAAGATTTGGAAGGAAGCCTGAAGTAAGTCCAGTAGTAGTTTAGTTCAAGGTCAAATATTTCCTCTTCTAACTTAAAACCAGAGTCAGGCTTGCAGACATGGTTAGCAAGAAAATAGTTTTTATATCACCAGATCTGCCACATCAAAAGAATTGCCAGGATTTGGGCTTCAACTTGGCTGTTTCCAGGCAGCAGAGCATATGCTGTGCTACTGCCTGCCTGGCGTGTCTGCTGCCTAAAATGTCTGTCTGGGCGTCTGCCCACCTTGACTTTCTCCTCCCTTGCACACTGGATCTTCCTTCCAAGGAAAGGAGGGAAGGAGGCACTGCTGGATGCCACAGACAGTCTAGGGCCTGGTCATTGGCACCTCTGAAATTACCGGCAAAGTATTCCCAGGAAAAGAAATGCCTCAAAAAGTGGTCAAAGAACAGCGCTGTATCAGCTGAACATTGTGGTAGTGGTGGGAGGAAGGAAAAGAAATAGAACACAAAGCAGCATGAAGCTTGGACAGGTAAAACATTCACAGGATTACGACCACTCTTTCATGGGAACAAGGTCAGGAAAGATTTATAAACCTCAGTAACAAAAATGTCTCAGCCACCAACTGATGAAATTACAGAGGACTGACTAATAGAAGGAGATAAAACTTTAGGAATAACCAGTTTAATGAAGCTTTTGTTTGTTTGGTTTGTTTGTTTTTTGGGTTTTTTTTGCTTTGTTTTGTTTTCCTGAGGAGTTGGTCACCTGGTGAAGGAAATACAGAATTCTGGTGATAAATAACATAGGTAATAAAAAAGAAGATATAAGCTGAGATAGTATACAACTGTGGCCAAAGCTGGTGGTGCTCAATCCTAAAATACCTCTTGTGTTCTGGTTACAGGAAGCTTTTCTGCACACACATTATGTCACAGCCTTTAATGTTATTTAAACATTATACACACATCATACACAATTAAAAGTCTTTCCTAAAGCTGCAATCACACAAGACAGTAACTGTGCTTGCTTTCACAGACTAAGCTGTTTCAGAAAAGGTTTTCCTGGCCTTTTTTTTCTAGGCATTATCTGAATGCAGTTAACAACCATGGGAGAAAAGTGCAGCACATGGAAAATGTGTGAGTGCCAGGAAAGATCAGCTTTTGATACACTGGTTTTAAACAGTAAAACTTAGAATAGACAACGCTTTATATACAATACCTTTACAGTTTTGAAGAAGCCTGATTTTAAAAAGATAAAAGTAGTTAATGACTCAGTGATAAACACATGCAGTCCATTATTTTCCTTTTGGGATCAGGCTAAACACCTGAGGGGGATAATACCTATTCATACTTGTGTATCACTCCACTCATGTTACTGCAATATACCACACATTTCTCTGAGGCACAGAAGCTCTGGAGCTGACCTTCAGCTGCCATAAATTGCCCCAGTATAATCAGAGGTACACACAGTTAAGCAATGGTGAGATTCTGGTAACACAAGAAACTGTGGAAGGCATCCAGACACACACAATGTTGTGTGCATGAATTAGAAGCAAATATTTTAACTAGAAACATTAACAGTGGAGTGGCAGCACCTATTTATTGCTGTCTCTTAAGACAAGGCATTCACTGCACAATGTTCTTGTGTAAATTATATGCAAGAAAGAGAAAAACTTCTGGAAGAAGCAAGTACAAAGGAGCAATGTGATCAGCAGAAAACCATTTGAGGCACAGGGGCCTGCAGTCTTGCTAAGTAGACTCAAATATCCTGCTACTGGAGGTATTTATATGGTTCTGCTGATATAACAATCACTTATACTTTTTGGCATTTCAAAATTTGGTGGGTAAAAATTGCAATTACAGAATAAACACATACAAGAGGATGTTCTCTCTCTTTTATGTTAACTTTTAGGGACTTCTTTTGACCTTCTCTTTCACCTGAGATGGACTGGAGGGACCCGTCCAGTCTATGACACCGCTGGGTGCTCCACAACACAATCTTGATATGCAGGTATCCTATATGAGTGGAGCAATTGGTTTTCCATTATGAAATATCTCATGGAATGTAGCAAGCACACAGCGGTGCCAAGACCATGTGCATGATTTTCCTATACCACCCATACTAGTTTCACTGATTACTCACTTCCTTAGCTACAAAAACACATGGCAAGTTTCTTCAGGCTCAAACATCTGTACACAAACTATTTGGGCAAAGATGTTTCCATTCACTCACACCTCAGTTGCTGTGACTGACATTAAACCTACCTTAACCAAACAAAACTTGATTACAGAAAACACCAGGCTAACAAATTGAATTACATCCCTCCATAATGTTTCCTGTACTGTCGTTTGCTGCACAGTCTAAATGGATACACCAGCACTGTCCTTTTCACCTGTGCTTCATCCTTTTCTTCTTGAAAATTTGATATCAGGCAGAAATTGCCCTTCTCCTGCAGGCACATATTCCCCTTCTTTGATCAGCTTTTAAAGGCAGATCTCTGTGTGCAAAAAGAGCCTCTTGTTTAAGGAAGTTGATGGGTTTAATTTCAACAATAAAACAGTGCTAGAAATGTATCTGTTCTTTTTTCTTCACACCCTCCCCAATACCATTTTACTTAATGCATTGTGGAATGTTTAAAATGGAAACTCCCCTTTAATGCATAAATGTGCACACAAAATATTTTGGATTCATCTACATAAGGTGTGTGAGTAGATTTAGACATAACAAGAGTCAAAGTTACCCTAAAAGCTTGAATTACTCAAAATGTCATTTGCTAAAGAGGTTGCTACCTTTCTGAAATACCTCCTGTGAAGATCTGGGTATAAGAATCTGTGAAAATTTAATATATTTGCAGCACTGGAATCTGTGCAATAGTTAGAAATGTGCAGCCCACAGGCTGGTTTTCTTCCTCTGTGAACTCTTCCTTTCAAAACAGGGTGTGCAGATACAAGAGACACCAGCACTGCAACCCTTCTGCACAGCAAGTACCTTAAATGTGTACTCGTAATAACATAACCAAAAATGCTAAATCTTCTAGAGGCACCAACATGGCTGACATCCACATGAATTAGCAAGTTGAAAACTTCTTATCTTACCAGCCATAAATCCACACCAAAACAATATCTGCAGATGGAAATTTCAATAAATAGGTCTTATACTATGCTTTTTGGTATCAGTGAAAGATGAACTGTAATATACTTCCCATAAGATAAACAGGGAATACACAACAAGATAGTCAGTACACATTAATTTAATTATTGCTATTTTTAAGACTGATGTCAGTATTTTGCCCGGCTATATAGGACATAATAGACAGTTTATAGCTTTATTAAATAAATGAGGAAAGTTAGACAACTTCTGTGAAACAGATACCTTCATCTAGTTGTGAAGGAACTTGAACCATTTCCCACAGCAGCTAGAGGTAGTTACAATAATCTTTTGTGTCCATTCTTCTGCACTTGTATTTCTAAACGCAAATGATCAGGGACTGTCATAGGAATGGTGAATACACAAGTTAAAAATCTGCATTTTTAAGGCTTAGAATTTTGCACAAAGAAAGCCCCACAAACACAACTGAAAATGCTATGTGTGTGTAAGAAGCAATTAACTCACAGTGCTGTTGTTACCTTAAAGCAAGACTATAATTTCACCCCTGCAGCTTTGCAGTGGATCCTGCCTGGCTGAGTACAGCAGCCACCCTGCAGACTGCCTGAAACGTTCTTCACCAGCACGTTAATATTCAAAAGGTGTACCAAAAAATCCCAAAACCGACCAACAAACAAAAAATGAAAAAATCCATAGGCTATTCTCATATCTCTGCAAAATCAGAGCAAAAAATCTGCTTCTCTCTTCTACTCTATTGATTATTACCAGTAATTTGTCTGTTAAACTGCAATTAACACAACTTGTATCAGTCATTCTGAATACTGAAGACAATTTATGGTCTTCAGACAAATTCCCCAATCCCTTACCTAAAAATATAGTGGATTATATGGATGCTAATGGTGTACTTTATTTAGAAAATAATCTGAGCATGCAATGGGAGAGGTATAGTCAGTAAAATTTGCTGCATAACCTCTGAACTTCTCTCTAGGTGTTTTTGTCCTGGGATCTTTACTTGTTTCCGTGTCCTACAGCTGCCCTTGATCTAGTTGCTTTTTATTTTGAAGGGAAAATACATTACTAAAGCAAAAAGGTCCCTGTGTTCATTTCCCATGAGAAAAATGAAGTCAGTTTTAGAATGTCAGTCACATAGACTGATTAAAAAATATAAGATTTTGTTTGTTTGTTTTTTAAACTGAGAATTTTTACTTAAAAGCAGAGAAATAGGTATATTCTCACACAGAGACCCCAAACCATTTTAGGTTGGTTGTTTATTTTGTCTTACAGGGATGTTCAGTTTTCATATATTCCAGATTTTCATGGATTAGAGAAAGAATATGGGATATTATTGTTTTCTCATATTTCTTTCAGATTTCTCCTATGGACAATAGATTTGAAGCTTACCAAAACTATCTTCCTTTTTCTGACCCATGAGGATTTTCCCGTGGAGGCATCTTTTATTTTTAAACATTAACTCTGTCAGCTGCACTGCGGTTGTCAGGGTCAACCTCGTGGAGCGTGGGACCGCGGTTCTGTGCACGTAACAGGACAAACTGTGCTTGCAGAGATGATGCAGAGCTGCCACCCCGGTCACCACAGGGCAGAGATGGTCATTCTGTGGACACCCGTGGCACCCTCTGGGTGGTCTGGCTTGGGACCATTCACCACCTGGCTTCTCATGCTTTACATGATGCCTTAAGATTTTAGCTTTTATATTTTTCAAATTCTGTACTGCATTAGTGTATAATTGTGAACTCCATGTAGGGTGTTAGTAACTTCTCTTCGCATTTCGGTCAGACAAAACCATCTTTCTGGGCCTGAGAACCAAGGACACCCTCTGCCTCAGGCCCTAAAAAGTATAAACAAAAGGGAATCAGAGAGGAGCAAACTGGAGGTATATGACTTCATTACCCGAAGCTGTAATTGGAGAATTAACCCCGATATGCAAATAGACCAAACTTATATCTGTCTGAAAAACTCGTGACCACTGTCCACCTTGGGTGTAGCCCCTGGGAGGCTTTTGACTGCCCAAGGTGTATCTACTGAAGGCCTTCAATAAATACCCACTTTATTCTCTTAACTCTGTCTAGCCTCTGTTCTAGGTAGCCACTCCAAGGCATCATAGACAAATACAAACAAGGAGGAAAGCACCTCCTCCTGCTGTCACATAGAAACCTCCATCCACACCTCCCTCAGAACCTTGTCCTTTTCAGGTAGCCAGAGCTATCCAGGGACATAGGCCTGGCACACTCTGGGTAAACGTGACCATTATTTCAGCTGCCTGCAGCCTCTGTCTCTTTGCAGAGCATTTACATGAGAACACACCTCAGTAAAATCACAAGGCTGTCTGCTTTATGAATCCATCGATCTCACATCATGGTATGCCTCTGCAGGAAAATGTTTCAGGAAGGATGTTTCAGCTCCTAGCTCTCCTTCCTCAGGATCTCTTGCTCTAGGTGAGCTTGAAGCAGCTTCTGGAAGGATAATTCACAAGGTTTAGAAACCCCTCCTTGTCTGGAAGATTCATGACAAGACTTGACAAAAGATGCTGAACTGCATTCCCAGAAGATTTCTAGCACCGAAATTTCAAAATATTGGACAGAAGCTTTATGTTTTGCCTTTTAAGTATTCTCAGATCACACAAGCTGTTACAGACTCAGTTACACATTTCTGCAGTGCTGCTGCTCTGTGATCCAGGCAAGCTGGTGTTCTTCCTGGGAGTACCTTTTTGTCAGGAAGAAACTTGTCATCATACACTTCCCTTTAAACAATCCTCATTGTGAAAAAAATTGCTATCCACTCAGCTCTAAGAAATCCAGCAAGTCTACAAAAAAAAAAAAACAAGGAATGATTAATCTCTTAGAGGAAAACTGTCATGTAACAGTGAGAATCTAAAAATCCATAAATCCTATAAGTGAAGGAACTCCCAATGAAGGGGAGGTTTGTTCATATCACTTTATATGTATTTTATATTAAGTAAGTATTGGATATTTTTTTTTTTTAAATGAGCCAGAAATAATCCCAGGAGCCATTTTATGAATATGTAAAAGCTAGATGCTGCTGTCATACCATGAGCTGGACCTCAGAGGAGGCAGTGCTTCTGCTAGGACCTGGTCCCAGTAAGGTTAAAGCAGGAGCCAGGAAATAAGAAGAAAAAACACTGAGGTGCCTCTGACCAAGCTGTCAGAGAGGGGAGTCAGGAAAACAGTCTTGTGAGTTCCAGCAGTCATTAGCCAGGGAGGGTTTGGAATTTCAGAGTTATGTTCATATAGTCCCCTTAACATTACTTTGGGCATGTAAAAGTTTTGGGTGTGACTTTAGAGTTTCACAGGTGCTATAGGATCAGTTCTAGTAGGGTTTGCAATGAGTGCATCATAGCCTGGCTTCCACCCCCAGACATGGCAAACTCCAAGACTCTTACTTGATTTGAAAATATTATGCTTCACAGATGCCTTTGAATGAAAATAATGATAAATTCTTCAATAAATACCATAAAACATTGGAATTTCAGGTAATTTCCTACAGCACTGGTAATGGGGTGAATTTTCATCTCCAGGTATTCAACAGAAAAGTTCCTTTAGTGCCCTTCAAAGAAAGCTTTTTTCTGAGCCAATATCATTAAAACATTTTCCAGAGCCTTGACCTGCTTTGCTATAAAGCTGTGTCTTACCCATGTTGAAAATGGAGACTTGAAGATAATTATGTTTAACATTTAGATGTGCTTCAGTTCCAAATTCTACATCCATTTCAAATAGTGTAAATAAAGGCTGCCTTTCAGGGGGAAAAAAATTTTCAACCAAAAAACAACTAATTTTGATTAAAAGCCATAACTGCAATACTGAGAAATTCACTGCGACTCAAGAGAAGCTCCTGCCAGATTGTTAGTGTGCTTCTATTTTTGTCTGCCCACAGAATCTGTTACATTTGGGTGCTGGAGCTGCGGGCCCTGAATTGCTGCTCCCCACAAGCAGAACATGCAGCAGTGTGCCCCACACACTCTGTACCAGATGTCCCTCTTGCAGGTCCTCTGACACCTCACTCACTCAGAGGGGAAAGGACCATGCAAACCTGATTTTTTTTTTTTTTCCTGCAAAAGTTCCTCTCACTGATACTTTTCCTGTTTTGGGAATGTTTCCTTTGGCAGGATGGTGAAGGTGCATGAAATATTTCCCTTAACATGAACCATTCAAAATGTAATTTGGACATTATCTCAGGGTAGAAAGCAAGCAGTAGGACTCCTAACTTCTCATTTCTAGAACTATCTGGAGCACACCTGGCTTCCCTGTGGTAACCTCAGAAGAAATCCTTGACATGGCACAACCTGTTTCCCTGCCTTTTCTATTTAGCACACTTCTACACTGGGATTTCATCCCTGTGATCCAGATATCAGCCAGCATTTTCCACAATAATTGCTTGAGCTCTCCCACATATGTTCAGTTTGCCAGCTTAGTAATTTTTTTTTTTTTTTTTTTTTTTTTTTTTTTTGTGGTACCATGTGAAACTGAAAACATTAAATAAAATAGAGAATTTCTAAAGGATGGCTCAGCCTGGACAGGAAATATGTACCTGTGCCTAAGCAAAGTGAGAAGCAGATAATATTGGGGAGGTTAAAAATGAAGTTTACAAATCTTGTTCAGAAATCTGAAAGAACAGTCATACCATAAATATGGTTTACTTTGGAAGCTGTAGCTTCCCTTCTCTCCTGGCCTAACACAGCTGATTAGCTCACTTTTACATCCACTGCTGTAACTTTGCCTCAGCCTGTGCACAAAGTAGAGAGCCTGGAATCCTGGCTTGGCCAGAAAAAGAGATTTTGTTTTGCACTCAGTGTAAATATAATTCATAATCTGATGGTCAGTGCTGACATGTTTATACAATCCCAACCTAAGGAGACTCCTAAAATCTGGCTAAGAATAAGGTGAAAACAGCAAATGTTGGGGCAGAGAAGGCTGTTTTGTCTGTCTGCAGAAGGAAGGGAGAAAAACAAGCAAGGATAAGTTGTGGGGTAACAACATCTCTGGAGGGATCTAAACCATCAGTATGATACAGGCAGCTTTAAATCATTTTAACCCAGAGGTGGCATTGGGTGCACAAGTAGCATTTGCAAATTACCTTGCACTCATACTGATTTATTTTTCCTTTGTTTGTACTCTTTAGTGTGCACTGTGACAATACCAAAAACATCCTTAACATCATTTACATAACTCACCATAAAAGCTAAGATTTCAGAGCTAATTTGCCTTCTCCATATTTTCCTCTACTTCCCAATCTTGCCTCAATACAGCCTAAATATGAAACCTAGCATAACATCACAGCAGTTCTGCTGCCAAAAATATAAAGGTTTGTAAAAGGTTCTGCTTCTCTTCCTTCAGCTGGTTTACGCAGGCAGCTGGGTAATATTTGGGTGGTGTGTGCAAGAAAGAGATTACTAGGTATCTGATGGCTGGCAGCTCCAGGAAAACACTGATTTAAACTTACACTTTGCCTGGACACATCAGAATAAGAGTGTGCAGATAGATCTATCTTTAATCCATAGGTTTACTGGTAATTAAACAAGCAATGTGCAATTTTATTGCTATAATTCTAAAGACTGAAGGAGGATGTCTTCCAAAAGGCATTATACAGGAATTGTGATTTGGTGTGATGTAGTTCAGTAATGTCAGCCAAGACACCTTTTATGTCCAACTCTCATTAAAACAACCCCAGAATAACATCACTGAAGAGATTTTAGTAAGAAATTATAACCACTACCTGACTCACATTAGTTAGCTTGCCTTAAAAGTCATCTTGAAGTAACACAAAGGCCTTTGGACTAATGAGGATGAAGAGACATGTGAAAGCTTAATGAGCAGGCTGCTGGCTTTCCTGCAGTTTGATTTTGCCCTGATTTTCAATAACTTTGCAGAGCTGAGAGCTGCTCAGTGAGACAGGATGGTCTCAGCAGAAAGGTTGGCTGTTGCAGCGACACAATCGCTGACCTTCGGAGCAATTTGGAATGATGAGTATGTTTTTCCCTTTCAAGAGTCCTGCTTCCTTTACAGAAAACTGCCCCTTCTCACAATGATGTCATCCTTTGAGAGTGTGTCATGAAAGGAAGAGTTAGCTCCCTTAAATAAACCCATACAGCTAACATTTCTGTACAATGTGCTGCAGAATCCCAGACAAGGAAGCTGGTAACGCCCAAGTGATTCTTATCCACTGTTTTGGTTAAACTGAGTCCTTAAAGAAATGAAAGTTATCCTGCTGGCTAACGCAGAGATGCCAAAGATGGCAGTGCTTTCTCAGAGAAACCCACAGAAATTCCACGATGAATATTTTACACACCCAGCAATGCAACAGCTCACACTGACACAGCCAAATTGGGACTTTCTCCTCCACAGTTAGCTGTTGTCACTGATTTAATAGCATACACTGCATTTGGAGCAGGAAATAACTGAATACAATATAAGGTAATTTAGGAAAATGCTCATAAAAGCAGTTATTCGGTGTAAAAACACTACCTGAACAAAGGCTGCAAACATTTCAACTGGGAGCATAAAGATTTAACGTGACAAAAGAGAATTTATTATCAATTCTCTTTTCCAAATAGAATAGTAACTAGCATATCTTAATGCTAATCACTTAATGTCTTGACTCATGGAATTTATAATTATCCAAAAGTAAAATTAGTGTCCTTAATTAAAGCTAAAAGCATGTGAGCCCACATAAGGAAACACACAGAGACAGAGCTATTTACTACTGCAGCTAATTTACATTCAAGATAAGCTCACATTTTCCATGACTGGGGCAACTGATTTAATTCTGTTTTAAAAGGTAGTAACAAATGTAATGGCTTTTCTTTGGAAGGTCCACAACACATTAATTAAAATAAATCTGAAGGATTCTGTACTAAAGGGAGCATGTGACAAAGAAGGGAAAAGTATGGTACATTGAAAAAAGATATTTCAAAAGCAGCAAAGCTTCACTGTATACTAATACATTTTTCCATGTTAAAAAAATCTTTTCTTTACTAATAGAAACACACTAAAAATGTGTAACTATTAACTTGAATCATATTACAAGTGCTAATAGGTCAATAAGGTCCATCTACATTCCTATTTTGAAAAGCAATTGGTTAATACAGCCCTCACTTTCTTTAGCCTGGTATTTCAAAAATCAGTAATTATCTCAAATTACACTATTTTTTCTACCTTTTTCCTTTGCTTTGAAACATTAATGCAAAACCACCAAACCAGTAAACAGAACCTAAGCTACGGTACAATGCTTTTAGACAGGCAGCACTGAGAATTTCCATTGCCTTGCCATTCCCTACTCCAACCTCCTCCAGGTTGTCTAAATCTTGGTACTTCCCCCAAGGAACTCAGGACCTTTTCTGCTGGAAAAATCGACAGCCAGTCATTCATCTCCCTGCTTCTTGCTCTGAGAGAGGCTTTTCACAGTCCAGCAAAGTCAGTGTGTGGGACAAAAAGGAGTGAACTCACTCCCACCCCACTTTGCAGCCCCAAAGGCTACCACCACTCTCTTTGCATCAGACACAGCTGTTGTTCAACCACAGCATAAATCAGGTGTGGAAAATTCACTTGAGGAATTAAAAATGAAGCAAAACAAAGACATTACCATCATGCCAGTTAGCATCTTGAGAGATGGGCACAGAGGAGGGAAAATGAAGACAGAGAAGCAGGGCCACCTCTTCCAGCAGCAGCTGATTATTAAATTTGCTTTAGGCTGCAGATTGAAAGTGCCTCCTAAGCCTTGGTGCAGAGGCTGGGGAGGAAAATGGTAATTTCTTCTTAGAAAATCTCTTCTTTGAAACTAAGTCACCTCTTCTTAGAAACGAAGAGGTTAGAAGAGAGGGAAGGACCCATGGGTGTGGCAGAGCTGTGGGTACCACACCTGCAGCAGGACAGGAGCAGACCCGGGCTAAAAAGGAGCAGAGGGACACAGTGATTTCAACAGTCTGTGGGCGTGGAGAGAGGGGAAAAGCAGCTGTGGGTGGAGATAGGGAGAAGCTGTAGGAAAAAAGGCTGAAGGCAGAGAAGACTTGGGGGACAGAGAACTGCAAAACCATGGTTTCATTTAAGTGCACATGAGAGCAAGAGTAAAGTGTAATGACTAGAAGGAAGGGACAGAAATTTCCTGCATATCAAAACACCTGGGAAGAAGCCACAAGAAAACACGAGCTTAGAGGATATGTGCATACTTGGAGACACAATTTAAGGTATTAAGATTGTAATCATGCCGTAAACCAAAGGCATATCTGGTAAAGGAGCAGATTACTAATGACAAACTGCAAGAGCCTCAGCCATCCATACCCACACTTCTCTACACTCTTTGTACACCCCCTGACACCACCATTAGTCATCTTTCTTATGTTCTCACTTTGAGACCATGAGAAAAAACAAAGGGAAAAGTTCAGGGCCAGAATTTTGGGGTGTAGTTTATCTATCACATACTTGCAGATTGAAAAGCATGATTGTAGAGTTTTTAAATTCAGTGGGATAAAGCTAAAGCTTTAAAATGTTAGCCACTTTAATGGTTTAAGCACTTTAAGAAAATAAAAGGAATATCTAAAGGTCTTACTCGTGCTCTCTATCCTTCTTAACTTATTTTAGTAAGAAATGGCAGCCATTTTATCCTGAAATAAGACCTAATTTTTTTCACTGAGAAAACAATCAAACTCTTGGAGAAAGTCCCTGCATACATGGTGGGGTCTCCATCTCTGGAGGTTTTCAAGATGGGATTGGATCAATGTGCTGGATAATCTCCTTGATGCTGCTTTCCCACAAAAGGGATCTTCCAACCCAGGCTATCCTGTGATTCTATGACTCGTTTGATATACATGATCTGTAAAAATTTAAAAAGAGGAAAAAACACAGAGGAACAAGAAGCATTGTTCTGGGAGATCTTGTTAAACATAAAAATGAAAAAATGTTTTAATTTCTCTTAAATTGTTCTGATTAATCTCAACGACTGGTTTTCAAACCTCCTTCCAATATCTTGACATTCAGCCTTGTTGAAGGCAGGTTCAGGAAAGGTGCAGGGGTGATTTCTAACTAAAGGTTGCAGCAATGAACACTGAAAATGTTACCAAATTAGGGTGTCATTGCTTTCATGAGCACAGTGTTATTTATGAATAAACTTTTCTGATGGTGATAGATCTTCGTACCCTTAAGACTTTCCAGGTTATGAAACCACATTTCACGTGAAATGCATGTAAAACTAAGATATAAAATAATATTGAAACATTTGTGAAATTTAAGAGAGAAGATGGCTTATAAGAACTGGACACTCCTCATTTTTTTTTTCTCAGGGTTTTCAGTGGTATGACAGGTCTTTTCCCTGTTGCCTGCATAGTTAGCTTCGTTCTGGTTTGGTGGGAGCTAATATTGATTCATTAACTTTCATTCACTCCTTTATTGCTAGTCAAATGTAAGACAAAAGAGATATTGTTCAAATCCTCATTTGACTTCAAATAGAGACCTTAGGCTTTTAAATTTAAAATAAAGTATTAATTGGGGTATATACTGCAGAGCAACACACAGAAAGCCAATTCTGCTGTTAGCGCTGGTCAGAGAGTTTATTTAACAAATCCAGTTTGCCTTTTTCCTACTGACAGACAGTATTTGAAATACTTCCTTTTGCAGGGGTGAGCAATAAAAACTCACAGCTGACCTGCTCTGTCATCAGCCCTCCAAGGATTTGGCAATGGCTCATTCAAAACAACACACATACCTTGCCCTCTACTTTCTCTCCATGCCCAGCCATTCTGAAAATCTGGATGCACAGCCCTCCCTGTCTAACCCTGCTGTCCCACCTCTCCTGCCACCTCAGAAGCTCCACCTGGTATAGGTCCTGTCAGAAGCTGTCACCCTCTGCAGGCTCTCAACACTTGCAATTGTACCTGCTGTCAGCAGAGACACCTCAGCATCTTCTCATGTGGGCATCTACCAAGGACCTGTGCCAAAGAGCTGCACTTGAGTCACTTCTTCAAATCACCCTGGCTTAATAGAGAGCAACCAAACCTATCCGAAACAATTTATCAGTCCCGTGCTCGTCAGCACTGCGTCCACACCTGCGAGGCACTGAGGGTGCCTGGAATGCAAAGGTGCTGGGTTTTCAGCGAGGCAATGCCCTTACACCACAAGACACAGCCTTGCTTTGTCACTGCTGCAATAATATTAGGAACAGCTGCAAAATCAGCCATTTCTCCCATTCATCCTGCTATGCCTCTTGCCTAAGTGTGTTTCATTTCAGATAATTCTAAATGCTCACATGAGTATTTCAGCTTAAATTTACTGTCTTCAGAGTTCACCTGGTTCTTCTTCACAATTGAGGGCACATATTATCACACTCTCTTTGATTTTTTCCAGTTCTAGTTCAGAAGAACCTGCTGTGCTGGTACAATTGAACGATTTCATTTTTCTGCACATCTTACCAAAATAAGCATAGAGGGGTTCTTCACCGAAAAAGAAAATACACTCTCTTTTGATAGATATTTATAATAAGCTCTTAATGGTGTAAAAAATTCTCTGAGTTTGCTTTCACGTCAGAAAAATGTAGTCCCCAGCAGAGGATTTTGATCAAGCAGATATTGCATTTTCCAATGAAAGGCATTCCTCTGAAAATTCTCAAAAAAGTTTCATATTAAACGACTAAAAATACCAAAGTGACGCCTTCCTTAAAACATAAAAATAGGGATGAAAATCTCATTGTCCCATTCACATCCTATTCTTGTCATTACAAACAAAACTTGAAATCGATGTTTTTTCAGTGAACTATTTGAAGCCAACATGAGTTTTTCCCAGGGCAAAACCAATTACAGCAGAATTACTCTGGTAGATGTTTGTCTGACATCCAACAAAGAATCTTTCTCCTTCTCCTCCTCCTTGTCCTCCTTCTTCATTTTGTGAGATGGTTGTGTGTGTTTAGGTCCCAGTTGGCCTTAAATCCTGCCTTTTGATGGCCAGAATCTTCATTTTTCTCCAAATGGAAACTGAAGTTCTCACGTGGTCACAAGCCAGTAGGAGCTGGGTTTTAAGTAAAACATCAAACAGCCATAATTGAATTTCTGGAGCTGGCAGCACCGTCTGAACTTGCTGAGAGAGAAAAGCAGGCGAGTTTTTGAGTAGCTGGAGGCTCTCAAGTGGAGCTCTGACTCACACAGAGGGAAAACACACGACATTGTTTTGAGAGCTTCTCTGTGCACATTATTCTAACTTGGCAGTCCTGGGGCTCAGCTGGTTTTCAGAAGAGCAGTGTCATAAATCACTGTCATTTCTGACCTTAGCCACCAAGAAAAATGGGCACCATGTTGTGGGACTTTCTTCTGACACGGGTTTGTTTGGATATACTTTGAACTCCACATCAAATACCCCTCATAGTACTAATAAAAACTTCACAGAAATATTTAAACAAGAACTGTGCACAAACGACCACAAATCATTAACTGGCTGACTGACTTTAAGGTGCAGTTGTAATGCTGCGATGAAGAAGGCTGTGTTTTCCCTCCTAAAATATCTGTCAGACATTTGTGGATAGGATCTCTGTTCTCCCAGTGTCCATATGAGCAAAAGTAACAATTATAAAAGAAAATGTTATTTTGAAAATGTATCATCCTTAAAGAAAATGCCATAGGTTCTTGGGAATTAGGGCAAAAAAACCCCAGTAAGGACTGGGCAGCACAAGACAAAGAGGTTGATTGGATGCAGATTCAGCAGGACATATGTTAACCTTCACCAGGTACCTGATAAAGCTGATTTTCCACATAAGCATATTGAATAAGCTAAAATACTATCAGAAGCTCAGGTGTGATCAAATAGAACTGGAGAAGCAGCAAATGAGATATGGGCTTGAAGGTGTGATGGAGAAAATTATGAAACTCAACTGTATCTAGGTTGGGGTGAAGCAAGGAATATATGGAACTGCTGGAGTGGGTCCAGAGGAGGCCACAAAGAGGCTCTGAGGGCTGGAACCAGGCTGGGAGATCTGGGAATGTTCACCTGGAGATGAGAAGGCTCCAAGGAGAGCTCGGAGCCCCTTTCAGGGCCTAAAGGGACTCCAGGAGAGATGGAGAGGGACTTTTTTATAGGAAGATGTAGTAACAGCACAAGGGGGAAGTGCTTGAAGTGCTTCCCAGTGCAAGATGGCAGAGCTGGACGAAATATTGGGAAAGAATTGTTCCCTCTGAGGGTGGTGAGTCCCTGGCACAGGGTGCCCAGAAAAGCTGTGGCTGCCCCTGGATCCCTGAGAGTGTCCAAGGCCAGGCTGGCCAGTGGGGCAGTGG
>VZTT01008769.1:0-48337 GCA_013400855.1 Buphagus erythrorhynchus
CAAACTTAAAAAACATTCACCATTCAGTGTCAGGAACCAGACTTGCAACACTACCCTAGTTAACTTCTTCTGACCAGTAAGTGCAGTGAAATTTCACCATTAAGTTTTTATTATTCAACTGACAGTAATATACTAGCTTTTTCTGAAGTGCTTGTACACATTGTAGCAAGATGAACTACTTACTGCATATTTACAAGCATTTACAATACATAAAGAAATAAAATAAAAATGAGAAAACATTAGGGAACTAGAATTTACTCATCTGCCATCCTGAGCCTGGACTCCTTTGTTATTCCCATTACAGGTCTACTATGTATCTTTCTACATTACCTTCAGGGCTTCAGGCCAATTTTATAAGAAATACAGATTCTATAAGCATTTAGAATTATTCCTCCTACATAATGAATGCCATAGCTACCATTGTCTCTCCCAGTCAGTCTTTTCTCTCAGTGAATCAACAGGTGACATACTGTATTACCTACCTAAGAAAGAAATAAAAAATCCAAGCAGAACTGTTCACAACACATGCTCCTTTTATTTTTTTTTTTTACTGCCTCTATTTACTCATTTATTTCAATATTAAGCTGAGGAGAATTGTTCTGAAATACTCTGGCAGCTTTAGGAACAACTTGAAAATGCTGGAGCTGCAAATCAGTTAAGTTTCCAGGCATTTCACAAAGAAAAGACCAGGTAAGTTGCATTCCAGAAGTTGCTGTTATCCAACACAACAAGAGAATATTTAGCAAAATAATTTTTGAATTAAAGTCTTCGGCCACAAAAAAAAAATTTCAAATTTGCCTGTAACTGTGGGATTCTCAAAGCTGATTTAGTCATAAACTACAAAACGCTTAAGAAAGCATCTGGTAAATTGCTGATACCAGCAGTAAAAAGAACCCATGTGATTTAACCATCACTGAATTCAAGACCAAGATATTCAGGAATACCTGCATGATGAAATGCCACTCCCCATGGCAAAGTACGCTGGAGCACAGAATCCAGGTCTGCAATCGAATGCTTTAACTGATCCAGGACCTCATCGATCCCTTCTCTGTCCACAACAACTGGGGCAAGGGCTGAGTTTTTTGCAGAACCTTAAGAGAGAATGTATTTTTATAGTTCCTACCAAAATTAATTTTCATTAGACACTGTGTATACTGTAGTCTTCTATTAAGTACTTTTCTCTTACGCTCAGTTTGTTGCAAACTGTAGAACTCCCTGGCAATGATGTCTGCCAGCTTCTCACACCAGTTCTTGGATGGACAGAAGAGCAGGACTGAATGGCCACCACAAACAGTCTCATAACACAGGCTCACAATATGATCTTCATCTCCCTGAATTGAGATAAAATATTTTCAGTGCACTCTCAGATTGAATGAGCTTTGTAAATGCGGTAGGAATCTTCTACCTCCAGTCAGAAAGTGAAGCAAACAAAGAACATGGAGCACTATTATCTCAGTTTCTGTCTTGCTTTATGAAGTCCAAGCACTCGTATGACCACATTTCTAGACGTACCCATGAATACATGTAATGTTTTGCATCTTGCTTTCAGAACTCTTTTTCTGAATGAAGACCACACAGTGCACAAATAAATCACTTCAGCCTCCACATCACGGCTAATAGCAGTGGGGAAGAACTAGGAAAAGCCCCAAAGAAAAACCCCTTACTTTAACTAGGGAACATTTGTTAACTTGGATGTCTGAACAAAAGCATGACATATAGCAGTCTAAGCAACCCAAATAAGATGCACTCAGCAAGCACTGCTGACCAAAGACTGCACGTGTTCAGAGCACAGTGGAAGGCTTTTAGGGATACTTATATAGATGTTCATGCAAAAACCTGCTGTTTGCAGCTTGCTTTTTTGGTTTTAAGATCCTAAGAGAGTCCCTGCAACTGATCTGTTATGCTTGACTATGCCAGATTCTCTTGTAGCAACCAGGCTAGAGGAGGATGAGAAAAATGTAGGTGTATAGTAAGAAATAAAAAGCACTAAAATGCAAATGAAAACAGTGGAGCAATGGCAGGAACTTCTCCACAAGGATTCAGCCAAATTCAGCTGAAGTGGTGAAGTCATCTAGTTCCCTTTTGTTGGCCCAGTCTAAGGCACACAAGTCTGAAGGTCTAGCAATAGCCTTCAAGCCCAAGATCCCCTAATCTTATAAAATAAGCCAACTCCTTTAAACTGTTAAGTCATGAGCCTAGTTTAGTTCTTTCTCTCACTTAATTTAGTAACTATCCAAACCAACTATCTCAAAAAATATCCAAATGCAGCATCACCTTCTCAACATGACCACATGAAAGTTAACTTCCAAATGCTCTATTGAAAAATATTTCCTTTCTTTTTCCAGGATACTTTTTCTTTGCTGTGCCACCATGCTACTGACAAGAGAATGTCTGTGCACAGCAAGAACAGAGTGCAAAACATTCCAAAATATTGCTGCCACTCAGCCCATATTGCCCAACAACTACACTAGTATTACACAGAGCAGTTGAAAAGACTGGAGAGAGAACTCACTCTTCAAAGACTCCACAGAAAAGAACCTACCAGTAGAGAGCTCAAATTTCTCACTTCTACCCATTTGTTAGGGGTAACATTATAGTATGTTACCCCTAACTTTCCATATCCTTTTCAAGCATGCAAAACGACTAACTACTGAAAACATTTTCGGAAGAACAGGATGGACATCTGCCTTCTAATTAGTGTCAAAATTAGAACATTTAGCAGTTTAACATAAGCAGGTTCAATACCAGATTTTAATACAAATACTTTGTCCCAATTATGAATGCAAATTCCTTGGCCTAAGCAGGAAATACCTGCATTTATGAAAGGGAAGTAGATTTCCAGACACAAGATAGAGTGGTGGGTAAGAGGAGAATCAAACTCTTTATACCTGTCAAGTACTTAGAAACATAACTGCAAAGTCAACTTTGTTTTCAAGTCAGATTCAAGAATCTTCAAAACCTTCATGAGTGTGTATTTTGAAGTTTTTTTATTTAAGTCAGTAGAAGGCAAAAATACAAATTTTATTCTCAGTTTCAGCATGAATCTGTGAAGTAAACAATGAAGTTGTGAACGTCATCTACTTAAAAATAAATAAAAAACATACCAGGAGCTGTCTTTTTAACTTTAGCACTATGAAAGGTGTTATCCCAAAGCCACTGCTCAGAGTTTTGTTACCTTCAGTTGCAGCTTGGGCTGGAATTCTCGCACTAAATTCATGGAGGAGTCATATATGTTGCTGCCAATTTTCACCCACTCTTTGAGGGGCACAGGGCGGAAATCTGTACAGTATAGCTCTGCATCTAACCATGAGGCCAGGAGCCCCAGGTTAGGGAGGGTAGCACTCATGCCTACTATCTGTATCCCACCAAAACCAGGACTGGTGCTCTTTGTGTGTCTGGAAGTGGTGAAAAGAAAATGAAAGTTAGTGACAACACAGACTACTGTTTTGGAAAATGGCATTCAGAAAAACCAGTTCAATCTACTTCCTTCTAGCCTCTCAAGTGCAAAGCTCATTTTTCAACTTCTTGACTAAGAAAGAAGCAATACTTTACTCTTAGAAAACCTGTTAGGTTATGCACTGATAACAAGATAATTCAGCTTTTAATCAATTTGAACCTAAACCTTTACCTTCTTTAGGTAGCCAACAGCTAAAAATTGCATATTAGGAGAGACTGAAAACAAATACAAAGATTAACTAGTTCCTTGCCACTAACAAAAACACGGAAATAGAGGAATGGCTCAATCTCCACTGCAATCTTTCTAAGCTTAAATACCTTAATTAAAACACTTCTTTTTGTTTCCATTTCAGGACAAATAATATTAGACTCATGTTTTCCTAGATCTGGGAATCAAAGCCCTAAGTACAGCAAAAAAGCAAGTAACTTCTGTTCCTAAAATGCTGAACAGTTGCTTTCACTAAAGACGGTGAGAAGTAATGGACTCCTAACAAACCTGACAACACAAACTGTTAATTTAGATACCCAAATTTAGATTTTAATTCAGGCTTTTACATCCACATAATAGATTTTTTTTTACGCTTCTAGGCTTGTGTTTGAAAAGTACTCATTTGCATTGCACTGAGCTACAAATCAAGACATTAAAAAGATCTGACAAATCACTGTGAGCTCAGAAATAACCTGAATCTTCTTAGAAGACCCTGGTAATCCTGGCAAAGACAAGACAGAAAAAACAAGATTACTCAGTATATATATACTTTTATATACATACTTTTATACTGTAGTATAAAAGGCCAGTCACTGATGACACAGAAATAAGAAACTTAGGGAGAAGCAGACTCTCTGTTACCAAGCTCTTTAAGCATTTGGTAGTACAGCTTCACCATTAAGGTTACAGATTTTTGTCCCTACAGGAACTTTGGACCTTTTCCTCCCTAATACAACTTTTGACCACCAAGCATTAAAAAAGTTCCAGTTCTACAACACAGACTAAGGAGGAGAAAAATCTGCTGCAGAATTTTGGCTGAGTCTGAAAAGCCTAGTAGAGAAGCATGGACACCCACATAGGCAATTGCCATCTGAGAACATTTTCTTGCTGTGAAGACTCAGCTTGTACTCTAGTGGAATAGGCACTGATCATTCTGATAACTGGCCAGACTGGACAGTGTTTAAAAACTTTATATAAGCTCATTAAATAACAGAGAGGAAAAAAACCCCAAAACACAGACTTAGAAGGACATTTGAGAGAAAATGTGGTCTTCAGCTCCAGGAATCCAGTGGATTCCAAAATAAAAACAACATCCACTTCTTTCATATCAGGAAGTGGTACAGGGTACCACTGTCACCTTGATCCTGACAGAGAGAATCTGGGTCCTAGCATGCCTGCAAGGTGAAGGCTGAAACACCATGTCTTCCCAGGAGTGTTCTTTGATGCACCTGTACTTTTTTCCCCTAGCAAGTGTTTTCTCCTTCCTGCTTCCTCAATGTAAGGGAGTAAAGCAGAGGGTGGACCTGCACCTGTGCTGCAGCTACTTGATAAACCAAGAGAAAAGGAGTGGCAAAGTCACTCACACTACTCCAAAATGTACAGGCTTTCAAGATTTATGGGGAGAATATAAGAAGCCAGATATGATTAGACAAAGAATGCTGCTGTCTCCTGGAAATCACAATGGGAAATACTGGGTGAAATGTCCAGTGGAGAGACAGTGTAGAAATGGCTGCTCCCCCAGAACTAAATAGATGATCTCTGCTTAGCCCAGCACTGGTACAACTCACAAAACAAGAAGCTGCAGAGAAAACTGGCAAAATCTGACTTTTTGTGCTAAGGAAACAGTTGATTTTGACTCTTCCCTCAGCACCACCAATAAAGATTAAGAAGGTTACACCACCTCTTCCATTTCCTTTTTTCTGTGTTTGGGCACTATGGGGCAGCTGGATAGTCTGGTGCTGAGGATCTAGACACTGAATTCTTAAAAGCTTCTAGAGGTCTTCTCAAACATCTTATCTATTCCCCAATGTCAAACCAATTGTGCTAAAGGCAAGAAAACGTGCAGCCACCAGGCTACCACATGTTATAAGCAAAAGCAGAGCTCACCTGGAGCAGTGCCAACTAAGCAGACTACTGACATATCCTCTAAGCCTTCTGATCAATTCACCATGCACAAGTTAACAGCATGCCCACTCTTCCACCACACCAGAGAATTCCAGTAGGATAATTACACTATTCCATGAAGCACTGAAAAATTAGGCAGGGCAAATCTGCTAGCAAAACTGTTTTATAAAAATCCAAAGTTTTAAAAAATAGGCTAAAGAAGTAAATTAAAGCTTCAGCCTTACTTCTTTTCCTGAGAGGATAAATCCCATGGTAGCACACAAATTGAACACCATGAGGAAAAGAGGGTTTAACTACAATGGCAGGTCCCTGAAAAGTGCTATGATGAGATCTTAATAAACAAAATAGTCTAGGTCATGACTCCCATAAAAATCTTGGAGATAACCCAAATTTCCATTCACACAGAGAACAAATATTTAGAGTCATCAATTATTTAGCATTGAAATACAAACATCTCAGTCTACTCACTTTTTTGCTACCCTCTCTGTAACATATCTCACTTTGGTCAGGAGGAGTTCCAGCAGGTACCCTCGATGAGAGTCTCCCAGCATGTGCAACTCATCCACAACCACCACTCCTGATAAAGAAAAGCACTCAGGTCATATCTGACAAACCTCCAAACTAAGACCAAATAGCCTTGATCCTTCGACATTCCATGTGATAAACTGAAATTTATATTCACAAACCCATCCATGCTTACCAACACCACGATGGCTTCCCTCTGTCACTGAGAGAGACAAATCATGACAGAAGTCATGACATTTCACACCCACCACAACCACAAATACACACACACAATCAGCTTTTAAAAAATAAAAATAAATAGGTTGAGTTGTTAGTCTAGACACCACACAAAACACTATTGCAACATCTATACTGTAACCTCCTTGCAAGTTAAAACCCTCAAGCTTCAGAGTATCTGGAAAGGAAAATTCCAGCACCCAAATGAGCTAGTCAAAAATTTTGTTGACATCACTCTCTTAGTTGAAAACATCATTTTTTACTAATGCAGTGATGTCAGAAAAAAAAAAACCAAGAGCACGTGTATTTACACTGGCAGAGTCTGCTGCCTTTAAATTGCTCTTCATTAACCAAACCGGGATGAGCTCTACTATTTAGCTTTGGCTTTCTAATGAAAAAAAATCCTTATGTGACAGTGTTGTTGCCCTCCTACCTCCTGCAAATGACTTTTTAATCTATTAACCACCTCCATCAAAATTTTAAGGTGTGTAGAAATATCTAAAAGAATAACGTCTAAAAAGGCTTCTGAATATCAGCAGCTGGAGACAACAGACCAGACTAGGGTGTTCCCTGAGGAGAAAATACAGAGCCACTACTACTCAAGCACCCAGTGCACCTCCTGCACACATCCCAGCAGCAGTATATACCCTTTCTGGCCAGCTGACAGGGTCCCAGTGATATGGAGTAGGATAAAGGAAGGTTAAACAAAAAAAGCAAGGCACAGAGGATACCACACTTCATTAGCTCTGCTGCTGTGGAATTTTTTTTCCTCTTTGGTGCAGCTATGTAATATCTTTCTGGTATGGCTAAAATAGCAGGAGCTTAAGGGCAAATCTGACCTTATATTATCTGACTCAATGCTATTTTTCCTTCTCTTTTTTTTCTCTCCTTCCTACATATGTTCCCTCTCTCTCCGTCTGTTTTCTTCCTCTCTTTCAGGCCACTTAAGCTAGAAAAGAGTGCTGCCCTGCTTCATCAGCCTCTTTTACAAACTCCCACCCATCCAGCTCTTCTGTCTTCCTGTACTTCATCTATTCTGTGCTTGCTTGTAAAAAATGGCAATTCATTGGTCACCAAATACATATTTGTTCAGCTACCAGAAAAAGCTTCTTCCTGCTTCCCCATACAATCTGTCTGAATTCTTCTAGAGCTGAGACAAGACAGTTTAAACAGATATCTACCAAAGTAAAATCCATACAAATCACTTCAGACCTTCATCATACTACATAGGTGCTGAAAATGAGGCTAGACTCAGTCTGCTATTTCTGTCTGCAAATTAGGTGTATCCCCAGAAGACAGCTGAAAAAACCTACTAAAAAGTACCTGAGAGCTACCAGACACATTTATTGTAGAATATCTAGGTTATTTTAATTCCCTGTCATGTTTAAAACTAAAAAGTCCTGAATGAAAAGCAGGGAGGACTTGATTTTTTTTAAATATCATTAAACTAGTAACATTTTAATTTCAAGTTTAAATTAAGAAACAAATATCACAACAGCACATTATAAATCCATTCCCAGCTGACACACTGAGAAAGCAGCAGATTATTCTCTAATAATTTTCCTAAAAATTTCTTTAGCATCAGTGTCAAGAGTCTGAACAAGAGGAATATCATCTCCCATGTACCATATTACATAATAATTAGCAACACAGATTTGCTTTTAACTGCTTCATACAGCAAAGAGAGCTCTGGCAGGCAGAGGATTTGAGTTTCTCTCAACAATTTCCAAAGGCAACATGAGGTATCAGCATGAGGTTGACATCACCAAAAGGAACAGCTCAGGCTTGAGATGGAATCCTGCCAGGACTGCAGTCATCTCCCAGTAACTCATCTCAAAAGATAAAACACCCTTGTGACAAACTGGTCTAAATTTAGAATTAATTAGAAGACAGGGTACAATCTTGCAGTTTCAGACAAGCTTGCTTTGGGTGACAGCTAAACTGGCATTTTCAGTTCATACCTGTATTTCACAGCCTTTATGAACATTTACCTCTAAACAGAAAACTTGTCCCTTTCTTACATAAAGATGACTTTTTAAAATCAAACTTAATTTAAAAATTAATGCCAGAGAAGCATATAAAGAAAAAAAAAAGCATTTTACCCTTATTTCTGTTATATGGCCATATTGGGGCATAAGGGAAATGAACGTTTGCAGCAAAGGTATTTTCAAATGGTGAAAGAAAAACATGATGCTTTAAGGAGGCATTGGTATTGAGAGCACATATTCAAACTCAAATCTTAGTCATTTGGCTGCTTATATTTAAATGACTCTTTTCAAGTACATTCATCTTCAGAAGTGCAACAACATGTAGGGATGAAATGGACGTTCTAACCACAGGGATTTGGTGTATCTCTAGCTTCTGATAGATTATGCCATTAAACAATACATTTTACTATACTGAGTATGCTTCCAAGGCACACAAGCCGAAAGGAAGTTGCTTATCCTGACCCCACTGTCTGCCTTGTGCTGGTAGTACAGCTTGTACAGTGTGGTGACACAGGATCAAACTAATCCTAGTTTAAACAAGCAAAAAAACCTTAAACCAAGTAGCCATATATTGAAATAAATAACAGGTTTTCTTCCAAGTGAAGGGATGAAGATACACATTCAAGAATCAAGCTGGACTGCAGAAGCCTTCATTTGAATGAGCTTAAAATGCTGCACAACAGTCACCCACTCATCTTTCAGCCCACTGGCAGTCTCTAAAGCATTCATGGTGATTCAGCCCCTATAGATCCAGGTGTGAATGTGTTATCCCATGATCTCACGCTCTGAAAAAAAACCTGCAAGGTTTTATTTCTCATTTTCTCTCTAAAAAGCTCTTCTGGTACTCAATGCAGCAGAATATTATGATACCAGATGTACACAGAACAGCAGCTTCAAAGGTGGAAGTCTCAGAGCAGTTCAATCCTCATCTATTTTTGCAATTTCTATATTCTTAAAATAGCAACCAGTTATGTTACAGGATAGAGTGAAGATGTGAAGGATTACTATATAAAACATAACTGGATATAGCTTTCTTGAGCAGAGAAAAAAAGAGAATAATAAACTTCTGATTAGACTAGGAAAGCACGTCTCTCTCCAAGTGTACACGGAAACATTGGGCTTCTTCAAGTTTTATTTCATCCCCAATACGTAATGAATATTTTCATTATTTAGTAGCCATCAGGGCCACAGTGACCCAGAAGCCAGTGTTAAAAGAACAGAGGGGTTTGAACAAACAAGATAGAAATGAATGGTACAGCCCTCCCAGTCACCATGCCTACCCAGAGGAGCACTGTGTATCCATTCCACTTATCTGATCCAGATGAGCGCAGAATGTAATTCCTTCTCTTCCTCAAGCTAAATAAAGATAGATCTTAGATTCCACAATCTCTGTCTAAAACAAATGAACATAATACATTCCTGAACTCAGACATATCTCAGAACTTGAATTCGGTTTTATTGATTAGAGAACAGTTCCTAGCTATGGGAATCATTCTTAAAAGCAGCTTGCCATCCATTTGAGAGAAACTAAAGCCTGCAGCTTCTACCTACTCACACTAGTTGCTGAGCTACATAGAACAGCACTGACAGTCCTCCTAAATCCAAATAAGAGGTTCCCTGGAAGAAGAAAATTGCTGCATATTCCTATATGGTACATCTGTCACATACAGAACTCAGAAAATTCAAACTGATTTTACATGTACTAAGAATATGTAAACCCCACAATGGTCAAGCCATAGTATTTTACCCAATGAGTCCATTTTGTTTTCTTCTATGAGCCTATTGATTAGTCCATTGGCTTTCTCAATGGTGCAGACAGCAACATCCAGAGCAGAGAAATGTCCAGCTGGAGCCATGCTTCCCATGTAGCCCTCAACTCTCACATCCACCTCCTGAAACAGGGCCTGTTTTCCAAGGATATAGAACATCATGCCAAGGTTACAACTCTAGTATTTGACTAATGCCTGCTACAATCACATAAAAGCCTGCACTCTACATCCACAACTTCTAGTGCTTTTAATGCCAACTAATCAGAATAAAGCCATATCCCAGCCAGCTAGTGACACTTCTTTTTCCCACTGTCATTTTATATTTCCAAAGCAGATGCCACAGGGTACACATCACAAGACAGTGTACATAACTGAATAAAAGATGAGGATCACTGCTTTGTATAAGAAGATTTAATATTAAAAATGTTAGGGAACACCCAGTGCAACAGTTTCTAATATGTACTAAGTTACGTACATATTATATGTATACATGTATATGGCTTATGAACAAAGACACCTTCCTCTTGAGAAGTCCTGGGCAAAAGCCAAACATGGAACTTCAAACACAGTGATTACACATCTCACACTGAAAGCCAAGAAACAACTTCTCTTCCAGATCTTATTACTGCAGTGCCAAAGCTTTGACACATCCCACACTAGCATTAACAAAAGATACAAATATTTGGACCTCACAGGTCGGTCACCTTTTGAGTTCAAGGATGTACAGCTATGGCCAAACCTCATGCCAGGAGTAGCAGAACAGAGCTGATAATTCTCCAGTTGATATCCAGCTGATAACTGATAATCCTCCAGTTTTACAAGATTAAAGCAAAAAAAGTGCCTCCATTATCAATCACTACAAAGCAGCTTTTGCACTTAGTTTGTAGGATTTCCTAGCAGTTTGTAATGTTAAGATATCACCTCAGTTAATGAACAACCAAACTGTCTTAACTGCTAGAAACTATAACAAAAATGCCCGCTGGGATGGATTTGGTTTTAGTCATTGTCCTTACCTAATGGAAACAATGTTTGATATGGAAGTCTTTCAAGAAAAAATATTTATGTCTTGAAGAGTGTTCTCATTGTAATTTTATTTTTTAAATAGCTAGGGTGAGGAAGCCAAGACATAAGCATATTCTGGCATAAAATATTAGTAAAGTCAAAGTGAAATCAAATGCACAAAATTGTGGTGGAATACCCCAAGGAAAGCTAAAATATACTTTTATCCTTTAGATAACATTTATACCTTCCCTTTGTACTTTTCTTAACATGAAAAGTACATTAGAAAATTCATTTAAATTTTTGAGAGTATCAAATCGGTGAATAAATGCAAGTAACAATGCTTTAAAAGTCAAAGCTGAAATTAAAAGGTTTAATCAACTTTGTAAAATTTTTCTAAGTTTACCCTTCTGGCTAAAAGTTTCATTTTTTTATCTCCAACTTAGAGCAAATTTTAAATTATCTACAACTTCTTTTTGAAAAATTCAGCGATTTTTTTTCCCCTAAAACCCATGCTTTTGCATTTCTGTTTAAAAAATGTGACCCAACAACTACTACCCATAAATTTACCCTCCTTGAATGTTACTTACCTGCAGGTAACACTTCTTCTCCTTGGCCACAGAGACAAAGGGAAGGATGAGAAGAGCTTTCTTACGAGTCTCCAGGACTCGCTTCAAAATAAGCAATTCTGCAACAAGAGTCTTTCCAGCACTGGTAGGAGCTTGGAAAAAGAANATTAATTTTTAAAGTTTTAAAAAATAAATCCAAAGAACAAGCATCACAAATCTAGCATAGAAAGCAGTTACTGGAGAGCTTCGGATGGGACTCTTCAGCTGATGTGTCTCACAACCCACAACCACATTTGCAGTCACCGTTATAAAGAATCAAGAAGACTAAAAATCACTTGCCTCTCTTCTAAGTTCTTCATCCTCTCAGTGCTGCTCTAGAACCTTTTTCCCATGACGGGTAGACAAGCAATTGTCATTTCCCATAGATTTCTAGTCCACCAGTCCTACTTCTCCTTCTGTACTACTTCCCCTTCTGCACACACACCCCACACACAATATGTGATGAGAAACAATAAATGGAGTGAAAAAAACTAATAGCAAATAATATTCTCAGAAGTGTGTCTATCTTCAGTTGCTGTTATCATTCAGCTCCTAGTTGACAATCTGTAATAAAAAAGAGTCACCATTAGCTGACTCCTAATTATCAACTTCTAAAGGAACTTTAACAGAGAAAATGGGACAAAAATTCTCTCTTCACATCTGGAAAGGAGACCATTAAGTCAAGTTTGAGGTACAGCAATGAGACAGATCTTAAGATGTCTCATTAAGATGAAGAGGATCTTGACCTTTCTAGCTGCCAGATCCAAATGTTTCAGCACCAGGAAGTCCTTGCAAATAGCAGTGGAAAAGTTGAGGGGACTGGTTTTGTCAAATGTTAGCATACCTGAGTAAATGAGGTTCTTCCCTTCCAGAACTTGTCCAAGCATCAGGCATTCTGCTTGCCATTCAAACATCTGCACTACTCCCAGACTGTGGTATTTCTCCAGAACTGCTTTGGGAAGACCCCAACTTGCAAGGAGCAACTTGTCTGCTTGATCTTCAGGAACATTTACCTGCTGATACTGCCCTTTGGAAGGAGAAAGTAAAAATAAAATTTAAAAAGTCAAGTATCATCTTTGCATCTGAGGTCACTTAAGTTATACACCTAAATGTCAAACTTCTCTACAAACTCTGGTATTACAAAAAAAGGCAATAAACTATCTGCCCTATATTTTTCAATATTTTGTGTGGATGGTTCACCATTTTTATCTTCTGACCTCTTTTTTTTCAATTTTTCCTCCTGTAAGATTTTCCACATTCAATTAATTCCTTCACCAAACTCTTGCCCTAGTATTTGCTCTTGAGACAGAGCAGCCATTACCAAATATATGGTCAAAGAGAGCTTCAGCTTTGATTAACATAATACCATTGCAATGTATTTGCCGTCTTGTCCTTGCCCACACCATTTCCCTTTTAAGTTACTGCTACTGAGATTTCAGTAATTCTCACTGATTACTGCCAGTGAGAACTGCTCAGTGTTTTTTGTTTTACAGATGAATGAAAAAGACAACCTAAAGCAAACAAGCAGCTCAAGCTGCTCTGGACAGTGTGTCATATTTCAGCTTATTAATACTGATTAGTATCTTCACAACACTGACAGTTCCTCTAGCTTAGTTAAGTTCCTTGCTGATTATTTTTTGTCTTAGTAACCCTAAACAACTTTGTGCTGACTACAGATACTGCCTCCTCTCTCTCCTTCTCCTCCCTTTTTCCAAATCATTAAGAAAACTCAAGCTTTTTGTCCTATTCAGGTTTCTGATCCACAGAAATGTCTCCCCTATCACCCATAAATATATAGTTCCTGTAAAAGCATTTTGTGAAAGACCTTGTAAAATTGAGACAAAAACCAAGTAATCATGTGTACTGCCTTTACTGTACCCATTCTTCTACTGGTACATTCGAAAAATTCTAAAAGAAATTTCCCACCATTGTTGACAGTATAAGGGCAGGCTAGATTAATAATACCAGCCTTCATAAGCAGCCAGCATTTTTTCTCTCATCACACTAAAAATTTCAACTGCTGCCTTGAGGTTAACCCCAATCTAGGCTGCCACTGCATGGTCAGTCTCCTATACACTTTGCTTCACTTTGTATAATCAAAGTACCATAAAATACTGAGCAAAAATTTACGCACCATTGAGAGAGAACAGAAACATGCTACAAAGCAGAACAGACTTCCCAAGGTGAATTCAGAGACCAGAACTGTCTGTCCTAAACTGTGGCTGTGGTGGGTTGACCCTGGCTGGACACCCAAAGTGTCACAAAGTGACCCTGGTGCTACTCAAAGCTACCCAAAGTCATTCCCCTCCTCAACAGGACAGGAGAGACAAAACACAATGAAAGGCTCATGAGTGAAGAAAAGGACAGGGAAAAACCACCCACCAATTACCATCACAGGCAAAACATTTGACTTGGGGATAATTAATTTATTATTAATCAAATCAGAGTAGGATAATGAGAAATAAAGCAAAATCTTAAAAACACCTACCCCCTACTCCTCCCTTCTCTTCAGGCTCAACTGTACTCCCAATTTTCTCTACTTCCTTCCCCCCAGCAGCACAAGGGGACAGGGAATGGGAGTTGCAGTCAGTTCATCAAACACTGTCTCTGCCGCTCCTTCCTCCTCAGAGGAGAGCCCCTCACACTCCTCCCTTGCTCCAGTGTGGGTTCCCTCTCACAGGAGAGAGCCCTCCATGATCTTTTCCAATGTGAGCCCATCCCACAGGCTGCAGTTCTTCACAAACTGCTCCAGTACATGTTCTCCATGAGGTCACAAGTCCTGCCAGCAAACCTGCTCTAGCATGGGTTCCTCTCTCCACAGGTCATGCCAGGAGCCTCCTTCAATGCAGGCTTCCCACAGGGCCACAGCCTCCTTTGGGCATCCACCTGTTCCAGCATGGGGTCCTCCATGGGCTGCAGGTGATATCTGCTCCACTACGGACCTCAACGGACTACAGGTGGATGACAGCCTGCCTCACCATGGTCTTCACCACAGGCTGCAGGCAAATCTCCACTCCAGCACCTGAAGGACCTCCTCCCAACTCCTTCTTCACTGACTTTGGTGTCTGCAGGCTGTTTCCATCACATATTCTCACTCTTCCAGCTGCAGTTGCCATTGCACAGGCTTTTCCCTCCCCTTCTTAAATAGATTATCCCAGAGGTGCTGTTGCTGATGGCCTTGGCCAGTGGCAGGTCACTTTTGAATCTGGCTGCACTGGCTCTGTGCAACAGAGGGGAAACTTCTGGTGGATTCTCACAGAAGCTAATATGGCAGAATTAGGATTCAGAAACATAAAAAATCCTACATGATGGGACCTCAAGCTTTTTCCCTAGTGTTAAAATGAACAAATTTCATGTAAAAGATGGAATGAATAAAGGATTATGTGATTCACCTGTTTAAAGAGTATCTTTAAATTAGAGCTGAACATGTGTTTGGAAACTTGTGGCTTAGAGATCTATGTACAGAAGTATATCTGTGACATTAACCTTTTTTTACTTACTAAAACAATGCTAAGAAACAGTCAGAATTAGGAAGATATAAACTGTTGGTTAAAAGCATTAGGTATTAGATTTCTCAGAAAGAAAGCTGCTCCAGAGTGTGGGGCCAGTTAAACACAAGAGTGCTGCTTACAGAATCGTCTTTGGGGAGCTGGCTGTGGAAATGTATACATTTGCCTTGCTCTATTCCATTTGCAGAAAATTACAGAATTGTATCTTGCAGAGCATAATCACATCAGTGAGAAGATGTGACATGACTGGAGAAGAGACCGAGAGATGTAAATGCTTTAAAAAGTTACAGAAAAAAATCACAAAAGAGATGAAATTGCAAGATACTTTGTAAATTTCTTGATTTAAGATGTTGTATACAATCTCGATGCTGGATACGTCTTGATTTCTCTCTTGATTCAAGAGCACAATAAGCTGGTAAAATGTATGTATGGCATCTGAAGCATCACTTTAAGTGGCCCTGTCTGGCAGCAGGAGCACTTGATATGACACCTTACCACGAGATGTTTATACAAAATCTTGTATATTGCACACAGAAATATATTGTGTATACTTCTTCTGTATTCTATAGGTATTCTTTGATCAATTTCACAACGTAAGTAAACAAACCTTGCCTGGTACACCAAGGAGAACGGACTATACCTCTGGCAGCACCTAGAGGCCAAGCCAAGAATAAAGCCCACTGTTACACGACACACAGAATGCTCTCATCTCAGAACTGTGCACAGAATACACATTTTCTTATTTCCTTCCTCGACTGCGCAGTGAGGGGTGCCGGAAATCCTTCGACCACCACCCTGCTAACACAAGCACGTACCTCGGCTGCAGCCGCTGCCCTCGAGGGGGGAAGGAAGAGGCGAAGCGCGGCCCGAGCAGCGCCGCCCCCGGGGCCGAGGGAGTAGAGAGGCGCCAGGAGAGGCTCAGAGTGTGCCGGGCCCTTTCCAGTAGCACCCCACTGCCCCCCGGGACAGCCACGCTCCCCCTCGCCCAGCATGTCCCGACCCGCCGCGCTGCACGACCGAGGGGAAGGCGAGAAGGGAAAGAAGGAGAATGGGAGAGAAGGGCTGCGCTCTCCCGCGCCGGTACCTGCCGAGCCGCTGCGGCGCAGGGAGAGGTCGAGGCCGGGCGGGGGGCTCAGCACAGCGCGGCAGGGAGCGGCGGGGCTGGGCGGCACAGCCCGCCCGGTCCTGCGGGAGCCGCCGCCGCGGAGCCCCGTGGCCGAGGCTGCGGCGGCAGCGCTCCCGGTGACACCGGTACCGCCGCCATCTTCCCGCCGCCCCATTCAAACCCAGCCCCGCCCCAGCCGGCGGGAGGCCGGCCTTGGGCCGCGGCCCTTGAGCAGGCGGGAGCAGGGAACGGGCGTCCCCGCAGCAAACCGGGCACCCCGGCACGGCTTAGGCGTGCGGCCGCCGCCGAGTAGGGGCTGTCTTTGTAGAAAACACCGGTCTTTGCTTAGGCAGCGCTCCGAGCGCGCGGTATGCGTGCGGCGCTCGTGCGGTACCGGTGAAAGGCTGAGATAATTAACGAAGGGTCTGCTTCAACGAAACAGGGCTTACCTTGCAGAGCTAAGCAACAGGAGAGGGCACAAAGGACAAACAGCCTCGTTTGCTGTTCTAATGTCTCTGACGCCAAAATAGCTGTTTCAGATTCTGAGACTAGGACTGGTTTTACCTCTCCTCAGCAACGTGAATATGAGGAGCAGTTCTATGAAAATTCTGCAGTACCCGAAAAATGCTTGTCTTTGTCCACCACCCACAGAAATGTTAAGAAGCATTGTATCAAAAAATAAGGCTTTTCGAAGTTGCTTTTAACTTCAGCTGAAGAAAGCATACTTAACTTTCCAAAAATAAGGACAGCAAAGGGTGAACATTGAAAGCAGGAGTATGAACACACAGTTATTTCCTTCTGGACACCACTACTTTATTTTGGGTAACACACACGCCCCACTCAGAAAAGCTCTCCATGTTCTGTATCTCTTCAGAGAAATGGATCACAGCTTAGGAGGCTGACTTCACATGAAGTGGGACTGGTACCAGCTCATAATCTCAAACACATACACACAGATATTTCTGACCCTTGAAAAGAGCATGTGCTCTCATTCCTGTCATTAAATCTTAAAATTAAATGGAAGCAAAATTCTTTAAGAATACTGCTGTCATTTCAGACAATTATATCCGAGTAAGTGTAAAGGATGCTCTAATGGAACAGTCAACATATTTTAATCATCTTTAAATCAAGCAGCTCAAAAAGCTTTTTTCACTGTTCAAGTTTACCAAACCAGATACTAACAGTAGGCTCTTCTGTGTTCCAAAGCCCATGCGCCAGACAAATACAACACACACTATTTTCTTAAAGCAATTATTTTAATGAATTGACACGTGGAGAATGTATCCATGCTGCTACTCTGTTGACCAAAAGTTAGATACATTAAAGGGAAGAAAGGCATACTCAAATCCTCTGCTAAAGACTCCTCATTGCTGGAAACAATTCCCACTGCAGACTAACAGTTTCCTGTATTAGTACTGAAAAAATATTGAAGAAAATAACTCAGTAAAGATTTCTACTTAGTAACAATATATATTTCTGTTGTGCCAGAAAAAGACCAGAATAAGCACTGCTGATATTTAAAATGCTCACAGCATAAACATGTTTAACATAAACATACACTTCAACATGTAGTTTTACAACTGCAGTATGAAATCTCTTACTTCTTCATCACTTCATCTCTTTCCATCTTTGAAAAAGCTATTTAAATTATTAAAGGAGACATCTATCTTCATTGTACTCTTTTTTTTAAAGGGGGAAAAGACAGGTTTTGCTATCTGAAATTTTTAATTCATTAAAAATAGTTTACAAAATTTGAGGATAGACCTACTTTACCAAAGTAGGAAAAAGAGCTAACTAGCAACCAATCGAAGAATTTGGTTCCGTAAGTATGTGCACAGCTGGTTCATCAAGTCTCTGTTCTGTCCTTCAACCCAGTGCATTTCTACTGCTACATCATTTCCTTCTTTCTTCACATTCATTAAACACTTGAAGAGAAAACCCCCACTAGTTTCTTTAGGGCTTTGCACTTTTTCCCCTGTCAGATTGCTAGCTTCCTCTGAAGGGCAAGGTTCCTCCTTCGCATCATCCGAACCTTTCCCAAGCGACGTTTCTCCTTGCTTTGCTTCCATCTCCTCTACCTTCACAGGATCACTGTGTTCTTTGGCAGTAGAATCCTCTGGTTGCTCATCACCTGCTGTCATCTGGACATCCTCATCAGGTGCCATAAACCCCATTCCAGAGTCTTCAGCCTTGGGGTTTTCAGAGTCCAAGTTGTTGTTCATGCTCTTCTGGCTGTTCTTTTCCTCCTCCATTGCTTGCAGAATATCTTCAGAAGCTCGAGGAAGTTCTCGTAATTGCCTTATTCTCTCCCGTTTCTTTCTCCTTAAATGAATCCAGGAGTTTTCAATGGCAGTCACAAAGAGGCTAATTTCATCTTTTCCACATGGAACACGTTTATGCTGAACCTATCACAGAAAACAGAATTTCATACTATCCTCTCACAGTTATGCTTTCAACTAGGACATTGTTCAAACATCTAATACTTCATACTGTACCTTCAGATCAGTGAGAATCTTCTCTACCCAGGCTCTAACCACAGCAATAGCTTCTACAGCATCCCAGCCCACAGCTGCAGCTTTGGTGGATAACTCTTTGACTGTAGAAGCCAAAACCATGAATGTAATTGGTTTTCGGGGTTTTTCTAATTTTCTTCTTTTAGAGGGAGGTGACTAGAAGAAGAAAGAAAGAAAATAATTACAAGGCTATGCAGTATTAGTGGGGTGACTTGTACTCAGAAGACCGTGATTCCATAAAACACAAGGATTAAGAGTGTAACATAAGGCACCAAGTAGTCATTCATATGGCCCATGCTCCACTTCACTCCCAGGAATTTTAGACTCAAACAGCTAACAGGATCATGCACTTTATGCTATGATGGACAGATGGAGTTTATCTTCAGGTATTAGGCAAAAAGCTTCATTGGTTCCTTCAAACTATGAGCTCTCCATGAGCTGAGAAAGTGTGGCTGCTCTTGGGAATAGAGGCCAACTGCCAGTATCTATGTTTTGATCCAAGTGCACAGAAGGTTTACTTGCATCTTCCTTAAGACTGGTTATTGTCTATACCTATATCCAAATTTACAAACATCCAGATCCAAAAAAGCAACTGGCTCACATCTCAGGTGAACAAGCTCCACTTATATTCATGTAGGTAAGTCTGCGTTAGATGTGGTCATATCTATTTGGTAACAGAATCCATGTGTTAAATTAGAAGTGAGTTCTCAGAGATAAGTTTAAATTCAAATCCAGCCCCAAACTTAGCGTATTTTTATTACTACTGCTATTTGAAGTATATTACAAATGATCCTCAATTTCACTAAAACCCACAGGAAGTTCCTACAATGGCTTCCTTTTTCCACCCTCAACAAGGGTCACTCATGAATCACATGTCACGACTGCTAACAGAGTGGCAGCCATCTAAGAAATTCCAACTGTCCATACAGCCCAGCACATCCAATATTCCAATCTGAAGAACAACAATTTGTATCACAGTAGTTATAGTTCATTAGCCCCTTCCTCAAGAGAGAGGCACAGAAAATCACAAGCAAACCAGAATTAAGCTACTTACAGGTACTTGCACATCATCATAGAAACTCCAGGCCAGTGCCCATCTCATGGTGCGTCCCTGGCAGAATTCAGTATGAGTGACTTTAGGAACCTATGCAAAGAAGCAATACATTATTTCAGATTAATAAACAACATTGTTTTATTGCACACATTTTCAAACAAAGCATATTTTCTCATTACCCAAACGGAGATTCTTTCTGACATGGCTCAGAGGTGTCAGAGCCCTCTCTCATTTCTCTCCCTTTACTAAGACTGAGATGCAACAATTCAAGGACAGAGAAGAAAATAATGTATTTTGTGTCTAGCTCAGCATCTGCTTTTGGTAATTCATCTTTCTGGGAATTTATTTCACCACGCATTCTCTTTCCTTCCACTCTATACAAGGATAGATCTCACAATTACTCTCTGTATGGGAATTAGTGAAAAGTACACTTCTTCCAGAAAGCCATCCAAAAGTCCTTTGCACAGCCCTCTTTAATGAGAATAGTAGCACAAGGTTCTTGGTGCCAGAACTGAACACAAACAAAACAATGCTGCCACTTAAATCATGTAACTAATTCTTTTATCAACCAAATTGCTAGATTTTATGGGAGGTAAGAGGAAAGAAAGCTAGATTTTTTTCTTTTTTTTTTTGCTTTTTCTTTTTTTTCTCTTTCTACTACAACCTAGTTAAGGCTATTTTAAAGCAGAAACCTTGAATCTTCTAGAATGAAGACATGCTCCAATATATGCTAAAGACAAAACTTTGCTACTTAAAGACAAAAATTTGCTACTTATCTGTCAGTTTTGAATCTACAATAGTTAAACCTCAATTGTTTCCCTAACAAGGAACTGCGGTTCCTTTTTGTAATAAAAACTCTATGAAATAATTCAACAACAATTACCCACATAAATTGAAGCGTACTATATTCTGTATAGAGGACAGGCAGGATATATATTGACTCTATGGAAACTCACCCCCTGGATTCGAAGTTCTTCTTTCAATGGTGCTAAACTACATTTCTTCCCCAACATGCAACTGTACCATCTGCAAGGCACACATTAAAAAAAAGTGTTTTACAAATAGAGATCAACTGAAAATGGCAGCTATCAATAAGAACTACTTGGACCAGAAAGCTGCAAAAACAAACGAGATTAAAAGCCAAAACAACAACAAAAAATCACACTTAAACAGAATGACTAGGACATAGTACAACAAAATTCAGAACAGAAGGTCCAAAGACAGACTGGACAGGGAAATCTTTTTGAGCTTTTAAGAAATACATTAGGAGTATTTTAGAAACAACACATTAACAATGAGGAATCTTGTTTCAAAGGGTGACTTCAGTTATAGGGAAGATGTTACACCTTACAAGAATTTGTTTTAATTTCTCCATTTTCTTTGGAGAATGAATCAGAACAAAAAGGAATAATCAACTATTGGCAAGTAATCGTGCTCAAAAGGAGATATACCGACTTTCACTTGTGCTCACTCATATCCAGGTTTCCATCATGTAACCCGCATTTCATGAGGAAAAAATTCGGAAAAAAAAAAAAAAAAAAGGAAAAAAGTTATTTTCCCACTTCTAGTGAAACTTATTCTTCCACTCAGCTCTACATCTTCAGAATCTCCCAAACATTACTTTAGATGAAGCTCTGTTCTTCATCTAAATTATTATTTGAGCTTTACAACCTCATCTTCCACATTTTTTGATGACTGGATTCAAAAAACCTTATTCATAAATACAGCGTACTGAAGTACAAAACTTAAGATTTCCCAGTTATCAAGGGACAGTTTTGTCCAACACTGGGGGAGTGAAAGCCCAATAATCAGAAAACTGAAGATGTGCCATCTGTATCAAAATAAGGTCAAAAGAAGGTCTCACTATGTTTTCTATTGCAGCTTATGTTCACCCAAGACAGCATGCAATACAACAGTGTCCTTTAGCAGGCAAAGCTGCAAGTTACTAAAATTCATCAAGGAAAAGATAGAAACTTTTAGGTAATCAACAGATAACTACGCAATGTCATAAAACCTCTTCCATCCCAAAAGTCCTCAAGAATGAACCCTGATCTGTCTCTTATCAGGTACATGCACTAATTCTGCTACAAGCGTCACTTGTACAGGCCTTTTTTGTCTTCTCCCTTTAAATACCTCCAGCAGTAACTTCTAATTGCTGCTCAAGAACAATTGGATGTGTAAGTATCAAACAAACTGAGCAGATATCACTGGACCATAGCTACTAAAAATAACATTTTTGCATGACTTCTGCCAAAGATGAAGATAAAAGGTGTTTGTTTGGGGCTTTTTAACTGGAACAAAACACTTACCGTAATCTCTTTTTAAGCTGGAGACTATCATGAATAATTCTTTTGACAAATTCTAGTTCTCCTCCCTCAGCCATGATTTCTGTGATCCCTCCTGTATTTACAGAGCTGGGAGGGGGACGCCGTGGATTTCGAGAATTAACTCCCTGGATTAAAAAACAAATACATTTGACATGAACATTTAATGAAATGTTATGGTACTTTGTACACTGCTTCCTAACTTAATCTTTAGCGGGTAGAAAGCACCACCACCTCTACTTACCCTCCTCCCATCAGAACCATGGATAACAGACAAAGATCCATTCAAAATAAACATACCTGAGTGAATTCCCTACAATCTCAAACCTAGGTAAGCTAGTTGTCACATCACAATCTATAGTATTTAATTAAATCTTAAACCTTCTTTTCTACTGCCCTGCATTACATATTTCTGATTATATTCAGTGGGTATTGCAAGACCTGTATGATACTGTCTCCATGACTAAAGAAATGAAAAATACAGTTAAGCAAAATTCCAGGAACTAATTCCTCTGTACCACTGTTATGCAGCAGGCAACTGATTTCAGATTTACTAGCTGTCTACTTTCCAAACTCATTTTCTAAGATGGTAAGAACTCGTGAAAGAATGCTACAGCTCACCCTCCACATTAGGAGGGTTAACAGTTAGGTTTTCAGAACTCCTTTAGGGGCTGGGGAGTTGAGGAAGGAGAAGACTTAAAAGCTCTTTCATGAAGATTTGGGATTTTCCACTCAACCTTGCCCAAGCCAAGAGGTTAAATTGTTGCTACCATCCACTGACTACTGAAGTACATATAACATGCGATTTGTTACCTTACCTTAGCTTCCAACTGATTGGCAAAAAAGGGGGGGTTGCACATGCAGAAATCATAAATTATCTCAGATTCTTCTTTCAGTGCATCCATTAGGAGAGTCTTCTGTGGTACCTTAACCACTATTAGAAAAAGTGAATTAGGTCAGTAAGGAACTTCCTATTTTTTTAAATGTGAATTTTCTATTTTCTTTAACGTGCTATATACATTATACATTGTATAAAACCTGTACTTTCTAAGCAATGCTTTCTATAAAAAAGATATAACAAATATCACCATGCAAATAAAAGATTTCAGGTCAAGGATTAGCATACAAACAGCCTGTATGTCTATATATAGCAGCAGAACCACATGAATTTGTTTAAAACAACAAGGACTGCCTGAGTTACACCAAGTTCTCCAATACAACCACAAATGTGCTTTAAGCCCTTACAACTACAGACACTAAATCTTCACATGAGGCCTGTTCCTTTGCCAGCTGCTTTTCCAGTGCATTGAAATACCACCACACCACTAAAAATTAATGGCAGCAGTGACAGAAAACTCTCATTGTTCTACACATCAAGTTCAGGATCTTCAAGACTGACATGGACAACAGACATGTTGTTCAAATGGATGCTTTCTGCAAGTTTTTATTCAGAGCTCATAAATGGACCTGATTTTTACTACACTGAGTTCCTACAGAAAATTTTCCAAGCTCATTCCCAGACCAAATCTGGCATACTGCCTCTGCTACTACAGGCAACATCAGGACTTAATTCAAGAAGTGAGAACGAAGAACTCTCTGTACAAGATACACCTTTGTGGCAGTATCATGCAATTATTTAAGGAGAGCATTCCAGGTCTCCTACCAGCAGAAATAGCCCAAACACTGAGAAATACTTCAGTAACAGACAAGGAATAGAGAGATAGAAACACCCCAGGGTGAAGTTTAACTTTCAGATTTTCATAAGGAAGAGTATTTCTCTATCCACACATCTCATGCCAGACAAGGCAGCTTTTTGGCTTAAGCATACACTGACTTTAGTAAATATTCTGCTCCAGTAAAAATAATTTAGCATATATTTGGAAGGAATACACATTCTGGTATACCACTGAACATCGCAAAAATATGTCAAAACATTCATGTGCTACTAAATACCTTATTACACTGTACCTTTGATAAGATCAGACAACTTATTCTGTTCCACATTCTTCTTGGCATAATTGAAGCACATGTCATCCACTTCTGTTGCAAGGAAGTACCAGCCATTCAAAGTTGCTCCAAGTAATGGGTATATACAGGATGCCCCTGTCCCTGCAGAAGTGAAAATCCATGAAAAAGGCAAAATAAGTACTGGCATTATATGCAGTGTGGCTGTTAACTATGTACTTACTACAGCAAAAAGAACTAACTTCAAGAAAATGCTGATTATGGATCATCTACTACTCAATTCTTTTGTGAACTTAACTATTGTGATTTGAAAAACAGCATTGTCAAATACGCGCTTTTAACAAAAGAAAGAATTTACTAATCTGTAATAAATGTTCTAGTAAACTATCAACTTTGGTTTAAGCTATTTTTCTTCTATATGATAATGGTTAATCTATATAAAGAAAGCCAAATACATTCTCACCTTACTAAAACAAAAATCCTACCACAAATAAATTTCTCTTCTGCATTTTTCTATCATCTATCACAAATAGTTTGTGTTACTTTGACACATACAACAACCACAAAAAAAATCTGTTCCACCTGAACAAAAAAAAAAATCTCTCCACCTGAAAGAGACTGTCTTTCTCTAATGTCCAAAGCTGTCAAAGAAGCCTAAGTGTCAATTAAGAGATTCAAAAAGAGAGACAGATAAAAACCTGGTAAAAAAGAGAGAGATGCTAGCACAAAATAATTATGGCATACCTAGGTGATCAAACTATCAATGAAAACCAAATTTAGGATTAAAGGGAAGGGATACAAGAAAAGGGAAAGATATACCACCACCACAAAACCAGAGTTTAGACATGTATTTAGAATCTGTTATACTGGCTTACTGAAACATCAATAACTTCATCTGTCAGTACACGAAAGCAAGGGGTTACTTCTAGCACTGCTGTCAAGTCCCTCTTGGATGACTTACTGCTTTTCCAAAGCTGAAATATCAAAGCTTATGCAAACTGAAACTGAAGATTTTGAAGTATTTGGAGGACTTAAGAGGATCTGACTCTTCTACCCAGCCTACCTACCGTGATGAAGCTCATAGAAATCATTTTCAAAAATGAAAACTATTATCAAATGCATAGAAACTGTCTAAGAAATTTCAAAGAACTAGAAGAAAGCAGCTGTGGACACATCATGTGATGATGCAAACCTGGTATCCAGCACAACTCCAGCTAAAAATACAAGTCAGAAAATATCAAGAGAACAAAAAATTACGTTACAAAAAGTCATGCTAGCAGATGCCAAGAAACAAAATCTGGCACAGTAACAGAGATTAATGAACCCCAGATTTGAGGAATTCAGTAACTTTAAGGTTTTAATGTCAAGCATTAAAACAGGTTAGAAAGGAAATTCCAGCTTCTCTCAATTTCATTGTAGGTTTTCTTCAGCACAAAACGGTCTTTGAAATCAAGCCTCTGAAACTGTAAAGAAAGATTCTATTGACAAAATAAAAGATGTGAACTAAATTCAAATATACTTTCACTACTGCCTTTTAAATAATTCATACAGATTAACCAAAGATTAGGAATGCCAATTTTATTATTTATGTGTGGAAGTTCTTATGGAACTTGCCTTTTTTTTATTTCTAATGAAAACCAA
The DNA here is from genome assembly GCA_013400855.1 of Buphagus erythrorhynchus. Lineage (NCBI taxonomy): Eukaryota > Metazoa > Chordata > Aves > Passeriformes > Sturnidae > Buphagus > Buphagus erythrorhynchus. Next base: position 25,786 of record VZTT01008769.1, read on the forward strand.
ATTATGGCTATCAGTGCACATTTGTAAATTCGCATCTCTGCTGTTTACATTTATCTGCTGCCTAAACTAGGTATCATCCTGATATTACCCAATAATCCAGACTGAAAGTGGACAATATCATCCATCCGCTGATGCTTGATTCAACTTAAAAGACATTTTGTTCTCAACAATAAACAAGAAATCCCTGATCATCTACAACCAAAACACAGCTTAGCCAGCTTTTGCCCGGGTTTCTAATTCAGCCTCTTTTATAATTTAGCTCACGAATATAACAGCATTGAAATAAATTAAAATAAAAATTGAAATTTTAAAAGGACAGATCATTCACCTGTCAAATACACCCATAACAACAGGAAAAAATGTTATTAAGTGGAACACTAAAAAATATTGCTATGCAACTCAGAAATTCTCTGGTGCAGACATCCAAAAGCAAAATTAATAAATTAGCAATGAAACACAATTTGCTAGTTGGACCACTGAGAAGAAACACTTTTTAGTTCCTTTAGAATGACATTTTTCCCTCCATTTCTAGAAGCAGTTTTTGTATATCACACAAAGCTGCACTCAGGTGAGTTCAAGGCCCTGAAAAGCCACGCAATTGCGTGCCATGACTGCTCCTGTGTTTGTGCAGAGAAATCCTGCCCACCCAGAAGGCACACGAAACACCTGGGTAGCTCAGACTGCCTTCCATCCACAGCGAGAATAGATCATATCTCTTTGTTTCTCAAACCTGACGTTTCCCTGTGGATGTGCAACAAATCGTATCTGCTACTGTCGCTGATGGTAAATAAGGATTTAAACATTTAGCTTTGCCAAATACCTATGTCAATGCCTCGTCTCAGGGTTTGCTTCTCAGCATCCCGGTGGCCGATGAGATCCTCCACCCAGTGGATGTAGTTCAGCCTCAGAGGGACGGTGGGAATGAGCCTTTCCACAGGGATATCGATCGTCAGCCCGAAATCCTCCTTCAGGAGGGTGCACGTCAGAGCCCTCACGGCCTCGGGATCCTTGAAATTCAGGCTGAAAAGCACACACGAAGCTTTCATGGGTGCCCGGGGCCGGACACACACGGGGACCCACCCGCCCCATCCCGCCTCAGCTGTACCTCATCCTGCCCGCGAGGGTGGTCTGTACGTGCTGCTGGAACTCGGGGTACTTGCCAGCCAGGTAGGCGAAGTCGGGCGGCTTGTCCTTGTAGCGGTTGCGGGCGTGCATGGACTTGTTGAGGGCCATATCGGGCCGGAACGTGCCGGGATGAGCCAGGAGCACGGCGCGGGATCACTGCCGCACCCCCACGCGCCGGCCGGGCCCGCTCCCAGCGCGCACCGCGGCCCCGCGGGCCGTACCAAGGAGCGGCGGCCGCGGGGGAGGCAGCCGGGCGCCGCCCCGCTCGCACCATTGCCCGCCGCCGTGGCGAGGGAGGTGCAGGTGCAGCTGCTGAGGCGGAGAAGTGACCACCGCCGTTCCATAGAATCCTGGAATGTCATGGGTTAGAGAGGACTTTAAAGATTATCTAGTCTCAACGCCGTTGCTAAGGGCAGGGATACCTTCCACTGGACCAGGTTGCTCAAAGCCCCATCCAGCCTGGCAGGGTTGCGGCATCCACAGCCTCCTTAGGCAACCTGTGCCAGTGCCTCACCGCGCTCACAGTGAAGAATTCCTTCCTAGTATCTAGCCTAAATATCCCCTCTGTCAATTTACTTCTTGCCCTGTCACAACAGTGACGACGAGTCCCTCTCCAGCTTCCCAGTAGCCCCCTTCAGATACTGGAAGCTTGCTGGGAGGTCTCCATAGAACCTCCAGGATGAACAGACCCAATTTCCTCAGCCTGTCATCGTACGAGGTGCCCCAGTCCTCTCATCAACCTCGTGGCCTCCTCTTGAGACCCTAATTTTGAAGACTTTAGAAAAGCTAAGGTTATAGTTAACAATAAACATGCTGATTTAGCTGAAATGAATAAGATAAGCTTTGCTGAAATCAGTTAAAACTTAGAGGATGGTTAAAAGAAACCGGATTTTAGATAAGCTATCCCGGATCTAACAACTCATTGCTTGTCAACTTTATGTTTGTGTAAGCTGTACTTGTAATGAAAAACAGGGAAATTGATCAATAGATCCCAGAAACACAAGACAATTGCAAATCTTGTGTCTCCAGAAACAGTCCTGGAAACAGGAAACTATAGGTTCTCCAAAGGATTCATTTGTACGTATGCATTGAAAAGGTAGAAAGGTCAGAACAAGGAAGACTAATTTTACTTCCTCAATTCTAGTGACCCCTCCCCAGAACAGACCCCCGACTCACTTCAGGGAACAAACTATGCATGCTTAATAGCCTTTTTGTCAATTAGCATACGAAGCGGAGAAGAGGAGGTAACAGGGGTATGAATATGCATTTGTATTTTGTGTATTCAACACTTTTGTAGATAAAAGGCTTTGTAATTACCTGTAATCTTTGCCAGCGCTGCCCGGCGCCGCAATAAACGTACACTTTCTAACTTTAACTGTTAGAGAGTCTTTTGTCCGTCACAGGTGGGTATCAATATTAGATCGATATTCACGTTTTAATAAATCACTCTGGCTCCAACTGTTCCATGTCCTCCTCATGCTGGGAGACCAGAGCTGGATCCCGCACAGTTATAATGTAAATGTTAAATGTTCTATACCCAGGCATCACGCTTCAGCGCTAGATAGTCAGTGAGTAATGAATAACTGAAATTACATTAACAGTTGCGTTTTTCTGGTGGCTGCTATAAATTCATATTATGGTATTGGCTTTTCGCAAATATTAGGGTGGATACTATATGTGTGGTGTTAAAATTGTTTTTAAGATATAGTTTTCTTTAGAAGTAACATAGGCTGATAATGTGTCTTTGTAGTAAGTGAACTCCCTGCTTGGTTGGATAACACCCAGTGAAGACACCTGCTACTGATATACCAGTTATCAGCACTGACTGTCTGTAGAAATTGAAGACCACAGCTCAAATTAAGACTGATAAGAAAACTAAATTAAAATCACAGCCAAGAAACATGCATGCTCTAAAAAGGCAGACTCAAGGAGTGGCCATGTAAAACAGTTCCTTGAATATGGAAAATAGTTTATAGAAAAGTTTGAAAATGCATGATAGGTCTATGAATATGCAACGGCCGATGAATTTAAGTGGTGTCTCCAAAACAGCAGGTGTGCTCTTGGCTGAATGCCAAGCACCCAGCTGTTATAACCTTTTTCTTTACTATTTGTCTTATTGTCTTTTATTTTAAAAAATTGTCTTTTAAAATCTACCAAGAAAGTGAACGTCATTTTTCACAAGGCTCAGAGGCAGCACCATGAGGAGCCTCCACTCTCATCTTCACATATATTACCCACCCAAGTCACCTTCATTGCCTTGAAGGAGTCTTCAGCATTCTCTGTAACACCTCATAGCCATGGATTTCTGTAAAATTCCTGCATGAATCCACAACCTAGCAGTGGCCTGGGGCCTGCTGCTTGTGGCTTACCTTGTGCCACAAGCTTTGCAACACGTGGATTTTAAATTACGTATTAAACAGTTTGAGATGGGGAAAAAAACCCCAAGGCTTAGATATCAAACCTGGAAAAGATTTCTGAGAATTTCCCTACTTCAAGCACTTTCAATATACAGCATATAGTTCTAATAATTATCATGCTGTTGTGCTTGTTGAACATAAATTATGAAAGAAAAAGTGCATTACAGTGAGTTTTATACTGTCTCTGATTAAAAAAAAAACAGCAACAAAATCATCCTCAATTAAAACAGGATGTAGGCATAGTAAAACAAAGCCTCAAACTGGGAATTAAAACTGACTTCAGTTCCTAGCTTTGTCACTGACTGTCAGGAACTTCCAACTTTCAAGTGGAATAGGAGTAGTCTTCCTTATTTAACATGGTGCTTTGGTTCCTCAGACAAAAACATGTAAGATCAACATTAAAGTATAATCTATTATTATTTTTTTATTTAAAGATACTTTCCTGTTTAAAATGCCAGACACAAATCCAAATGACTCACTGTATATTGTTTAAAAATTCTCTCTAAATGTGCTGGCATTCATATTCTTGAATATCTGAGAAGACCTGCAACTGGATTTCATTTCAGTCCTACTTTCTGCCCTCAGCTAGCTTCTTGTGATGTGAGGTCAGCTAAATTTTACATACCAAAGTACATAAAACTTGGGTGTTTTGTTAAAAAAATAAACGAGACCACCAAGCCATCCACTCTTGACACTTCTCTAAGTTATTCCCCTTCCCCTGCCCCGAGCCACAGTCACAGAAAATAAGCTGATATGACCAAAACCAGAACAGAGTTAAAAATATTCACTTTAATTCAGAACATTTAGTGTATTTACAATAGAAAGCTTCTCTCTGGTCAAGGGATTAGAGACTGGAAAACTCCATGTTACAGAAAAGTGACAACCTGCACTTGGTGCAGGCTGATTGATTTTTTTCTACGTCTGGTTCACCCAGGGTAATTCCAGTGAGAAAGTGATGGAGAGAGGCTGGGGCTGGTACTGAATGGGTCCCACAGCCAAGCAGCAATCACAGAACACAGTCCAGGAAGTAGTGTGAAGTTATTCAACAGTTGCTAAAATATCTATAGAGGCACATACACAGTCCCATTTGCAGTTAGATTCATCGTATCATCCATATTTAGATAAGCAGGTAGACACAAGCCTACTGACCCATCTGCAAGCACAGATTTGCAGGTGTTCAAGCTACCTATGCTCATGCATTGGTACCACCTCACCCAGGCAGATGCACACACACCTTGCCACCCTGCACTTGGACAAACACATAGGCGGGTGTTTTGTTAATGCTAATTTAGGTGGTTTCTAGATACAGGAAAAAAACTTGAGAAAAAAAGCACCAAACCTCTCATCTGACTTACTGGCTTGGAATCCTTACTCCTCTGGAGCCTGAGGGGCATGGTGTGGAAAGGATAATGTCCTCCTGTTTCTGGCAGAGAACCAGCTCTGCATCTCCAGGAGTCTTTTGCTACAGCGACACCTACTAGTTGCTACTGGTTGCTACCGAGAGGGGGCAATCCTCTCCTGCTCCCATAAATAGGCACATCCTCCCACCACTTCCTCTGAGTCAGATTTAGCAATCAAAAGGCTGCAATATGAGCCACTTCAACTGGTTGATCTTGCAGAAAAATAGATCTGCAAGAAGTGAGTGAGTACTTTGATATCTGAATGGTCAGCTTAACCAAAGCACTCTACAAGTTTACCCACCACATGATGTGTGGAGCATCTGTTCCAGCAACAACTTGTCCATAGAAACTGATCGATGATCAAGTCACTCAGAGCTCCTATTGCATCTTGGTCAGAGTCCACACACCACTTCCTTTATGAGGTGCTTTCCCTCCTTGGGAGGAGGTGTTGCAGAGGTCTGCCGTGGCTTAAAGGTGTTGTACTACATGGTGGTTAAGAAGCAAACCTCAGCCTTCCTCCAGCAAAATATGCTGGTGTTTCCAACAAAACCAGCTGACGAGTGTTACAAAGACGGGGAGATACAGGGAAAGAAAGAGAGCTATGATCCCCTCTTAATAGTCAAAGGCAGCTAAAGCAGAAATAGATTAAAGATGGTTGTGGAGGCTGCAAGTTTGAGGGGAGTTCTGGTTTAGCAAAGCTTCTTGAACAGCATCACTGCAGCCACTGAGCTCCATCTGGTTGAGAACACAGCTGATGTGCTCCACAGTGGCAGCACGGCCCATCTGCAGTTTCCACAGTCTGAGCATCTCATACTGGGCATCTCGCAAGCGCCGGTGCTCCAGCTCAATCCGCTCCAGGTCATAGTCACTCAGGCCCAGGCGCCGCACAAACTCCTTCCACCGAGATGGTGGCACCTGATCCACCACAGTGTACAGAATAGCAGGGTCTATGAAAACAGAGGGAAAACTGTGAGAAGCACGATTCTTCAACTTCAAGGAGGATGTGAATAATCCAGGGCTGGAGATTGCCTTGGTATCTTGCATTTCCCCCTCTTGTCCAAGTCTTCTGCAGTTCTCCAGAGTAATCACACGTACTCGTGTGATGTCCAAACTTGCTCTTATCCCCCAAAATGTAATGGGAATGTTTCTGTATGGTCTTGTATAAGGTTATGAGCAGAGTCAAGCACATTTGATTAGGGCCTTGCTGCCATACATTCTTGAAAAAGAATGAATTATTGAAATTATTCTGGGTCACTATCCCAGAGGCATTAAGACTGACAGCATATCAACACATATGACAATCCATTTTGCTAGAAGGGAAAAGGGACAAAAAGGCCTTGCACAGGTATTTCGTATATACAGACTCAAAGGCTCTGGGCATGCTTCTGCCTTTGTACTGTGCCATGCACAGGGTACATACACATTCAGGTCATGTACACTGGGTAAGGTCTGTCCAGCATACCCCTAGCTGCATCTGCATAATTAGGTTCTCGTTTGACTAGGGAAGGACAGAAGTATGGAGGAGTTTCACTTACTGTCTGGGAGCTGTGTCTTCCTGGCCGGTCTGACACAGTCTGGTAACTCATGTGAACTCTGTGGCAGAGGTCCAGATGATAGGGTTGCATTTACTGGCAATTCTGTTTCCTTCTGGGACTCAGGAAGAAGGATGGAAATTTCATTTCTCTTTTCCTCAACCTGAAAGGCACATTATATAGTCCACAATCACCCACAGCAGCACAGTACACCTATCTCCTGCAAGTAACCACTAGCTTTATATGCTAAAATTTATCCAAGATAGGTGGGGAGTGGGTGTTGAGATTTTAATTCTTCCTACATGCCTTGTTTCATCAGAAGATACTAAACATTTCTTTCCATCAGAACCCAAAGAGTTTAACTTTCTTTTGTCACCATAAAACAGTAATCTGGAAAAAAACATTATTTACAAAATCAAGTAAGGATGGGACCCAAAATCACCACCATTGTAGAAGCTCCACATGTCACCTTTCCCATCAGCCTCCTCTCTAAGGCTGTGGAAACCCCACCTCAGCTGCTGCCTGGGCCATCTTATTTGCAGAGTTACCTTTGACCTCAGAGAATACTGTGAAGCAGCATGGAGAGGCTTGTGAAGTCAAGATCTGAAGTGAAGTAAAATTAATTAAATCCTCCAAGCTTGGGGTACACAGAGAGAAAAGGGGATTAAGGACCAACTATCTGGACAAAATGCATCCAGAAAAAAAAAAAAAAAAAAGATAAAAAGCCAGGAGTTTGAAAAGCATCCTCTAGAAGAGGGGAAGTAAAGTGTTATTGGCTCCACCCTCTACAGAAAAAGACTTCTGGGTTAAATAGCCCTATTACTCAGCTCACTTGAAAATACAAGGTCTGAAAATAGTCCATGGGGAAAAATATTACTCCAGATCCTAGGCTAACATATTTGAAAGTGGAGGGTAAGCTCTTATACCCATCATCTTGCTCACCTCTGATACCGTCTCCTTGGTTGTCTGTGGTAAAGAAACTTCAAAGAAAGGAAAAAAAAAAGCAGAAATTATTTTCACTTCCTCTCATTCCAGAGAAAACAGGAAAGCAGCTATTCACAATCCTGCCCTCAAAAATGTTTTATAGCAAAATACACATCCCAGAAATAAGCTCATGTGCACTTCCAGTCACAGCTATGGGCCTGGATGCAGAACTGCAACAAGAGCCTTGGCTATTTAGTTCTTGTGCTACTCTGGCCTTGCAGCAGAGCAGGGTAAGGGGATCCCACTTTCTCCCTCACACACATGCACACACAAAACCACATAGAGAAACAGTGTCTATCCCATCAATATCACTGCACATGACACTGTACTCACCACAGGAGTAGAAAGACAACGCTACCCTAATTTTCTGGACCAGCTTCCCTACTTTACGTGCAATGCAGAGGATAGATATAAATCCAAATATTGCAACAAGGATGCCAAGTACAAGGTTTCCATCTGGACAAAAGGAAGAGAGCAAATGCATAAGTGACTAAGAAAGGAGGAGGTAAGTGCTAGAGGAAGAACAGCAAGTGAAGATTTGCAATGGTAGGGAGAAAAAGGATAATGGTTTGACAAAGTGGAAAATATAACCCTTTACAAAAAGCATTAGGAGAACAACACCCCACAATGAAAAGATTCTACTGCCCTTCAGTCCCCTGAGTACTCACTCAGCCCAGATGAAGTCGGTGAGGTAGCGACTGGGCTAGGACACCACAAGCAGTCTTCTCCAGTGCAGCTGAAAGAGCAAATCAGAGGGGTGAGCACATATGCAATAAAACTCTAGCCATTTGCAACCATCCTAATTAAGAGACAAGTCCAGCTGAGCCTGCAAAGCAGAGCAATGCAGTGTGACTAGTGACTTTGGGTTCTTAGTGGGCTCTTGCCTACTGATGGAGGAGACTGGGGGTGAAGACCTACTTGCTCCAGAAAGGCAATTAGGATTTTGTAAAGTTATGTCTAGATAAAAAGAGTCGTGAGAAGAATTTTTTCCCCCTGTGGAGCTCCTGCTGTCTCTCCTACTCAGTGGTGGGGCATTCAGAGTAAAAAAGCTCACCTGTTGCAAGGCTTGCAAATATTACTACGTGACAAGAAGAATTGAGGCATACACCTGCAAATTGCATCTTTGTTCTTTGAACCTGTAGAGGAAAAAAAAAAACAAACCAGAAACTGTTGCCATAATCTAGACAGAGAAGAAAACAATGGGAAAAAATCCACTCCAAGATGGATGAGAGATTATCCTTTTTTAAGCCTGGAAACTGCTACTGAAGAAGAGAAAGGATTTGATCTACATATAAAAACAGAGCTGCGGAGGATAGAAGTAAAAAAATATAAGAGTGCCACTGCTCTCAAGGTGAGCACCTCTGTAGAGGCTTGGAAAGGGATTATAATTACACACCAGCTGAAATTAGTATAATGCGCAAAAAGCAGTAAAAGTCACTCAAGTTCAAGCATGACAGGAAGAGAGAACCACATTAGTCAGGCCAAGATGAGGGAGAAGTGGTCCCTGAGCAGCTGGGACTGGTGAGGAAGTCAGTTCAGGGCAGGGAGAAATCACTTCAAGTCATGGGACACATATGCGCTCTTCTGATGTCATGAGTAGAAGAAATGAAAGAACTATCACTTCTAAGCAAGTCGCAGGAGAGAGCCTGAGTAAAAGAGGTGTGGGGAGGAGCAGGCAAGAACAGTGATGGAAGGACATCAGATTGCATGAGAGGAGGGGGAAACGTACTAGAATAAGGAGTATATGTTCTGTGGCGAGTGAGGGATGGGAATAAAACAGTTCAACATCAGCCAGGAGGGAAGGAAGCCACTCAAGGCTTAAGTGTGGAAACTGTGACAAGGTGATTGAGCACTAGAGGGAACACATTCAGCAGTAAAACAGCAAACCTCACACTAGGCAGGGTAAGAGATGGGAAAGGGATCAGGAGCAGCACAGTTTGCAAAGAAGAGAGGATAGATTTAATACAAGGTAGGGTGGGGGACCAGCTGAACTGGAAGCACGGCCTGCTGGATGATTAAAAAACAATGACTAAATTAATTATAATTGTATCTTTTGTACAGATCATGACCAGCTGAATAAGATGTTCAGAGGGGAGTGTGTGTTTTTGGGCTGGAAGACAGCCACTAAGGAATGTATATATGTGTGGACTTGGAAGACCAGTCGACGTGTGAATGGGCACGGATGTGTGCTATCTTGTTTGGCTGCGTAGTCAGATCTGCCTGTGCAACCTTATAAAAGAGCTAATCAAGGATATAAAGTCAGTTAGTGTTGCATTCAATATTGACTCGTGCTTTCTCAGTCATCACATTGTGTAGGTTTTTACTCCAGTGCTCTGGGCACCATTTGTCAGGTTGTGGTTGTTTTCTCTAAAGAGCTGAGCAGCTAATAATTGCTATAAAGTTGTTTATTGCAAAGGCACATCAGTCTCAAAAAGGCAAAGAGTCACAAGCATTAAAGTCCATGCTAAAGTTTTGGTATAGAGTCCTAAATAGAAGTAAAGTCCCAATTAGAAGTAGAAGCTGCTCCTGTCAAGGTCCCGGGAAGCTGATGGTGCTGCCACAGCTCCTATCTTCTTCTTGGGTGATGATGATGGCAGTGAGGAGAGAAGCAAGAAAGCAGGAACAAAAGCAAAAGGCAAAGCAAAGCAAATCTCTCCCATATGCATAGATTCTTATATACAAACGTCCCAACAAGCTAAAGACACGAACTCAAAACACTTAACTTATTAGAAATCTAGTTTCTTAGCACGTCAGGTTACATATAAACTACGCATATGGTCTATCTTGTTCTATCTAGAAAATGTAAGCAGTATTCTTACTATAGCTTTATTATGTCTAAAACTATGTTCCTGGAGCCTCCACAGAAACACTAGTATCTAGGACTATGTTTTTCAACCTTACTGTAAGTTGCTGATTAACCTCTGTTTTTTCAGACTCCAACAACATGAAAAGAATACATTAAAGGGACATAGAAAGACTTAGACTACAGACAGCAGTGTTTGTTTAAGATCTCTGATTTCTGACTGGAGATGAGGCACCTTGGGACAGCTAACACAAGTACTTCTCCCAGACACTGGCATCATCCCAAGGCAATGCCCAATGCCACTGGGTATAGTTCAGTATTACTAGAAGCTCTTTTCTTTAGAACACTGCACAGAACACTGTGCTCATTCAGCAACTGACTGACAAGCAGTTCAGCTGAGCACTGGGACCAGAGGTATTTTCATCTATCATAGTCAAAGAGCTTCCAGCAGTTGGTAGGGGAAATGCGGTGAGCATCAGGAGAAGGACAAACAAGGAAGGTAAGGGGAAACCTGCTCTAGAACATAAAGACTTTGCTTCAGGACAGGCAAGGCAGAGGCACTAGAATTAAGTAGAAAGTAGCTCCTCACAACAGACAAAACCAAGAAACCATTCAAGGACAAAAGAAAGCAGCTATGATAAGAAACAGGGATTGATGCCAGAGCAGGCAAAAAAATAGCAGTCTTTCTGGGGAAAGAGGGCAGACAAACCCCAGTTGTTCCAAAACTACCATCCTTTCAGTGCAAGGCACTACAGCATATCAGAAAATCTACCCTGCTACAGTACATCTGCACTGAGCCATATCCATGCCATACTCACAGCTGGCAATTATCCCATTGGTACACGAGCTGCAGTTCCTACACTGGAAGAATTCAGACTCGGAATCAATCTGATACTGATTCTTCTGACAGCCACATACAGTATCTTGCTGTGGGGTGCAGGGGGTCTCTACTATCTGGTGGAGTTCTGAGGAAAGAAAGGAAAAATTATTATTCCAGCCTCTTCCTTCACCTTCAACTGAGAGCACTGTTATGATGATAGGTATTGTTATCCCCTAATTTTCACAGGAAAAGGCCAGAAAGGCCTGCAAACTGTATCTCAGACTGTACTAATTTGGTCACCCTTATTCCTGCTCCCCCCAATCGCTCCCCATACACTGTCATACCCATTCAATTGCTTACTTTTCCAAGCTCCCTCGCTCACCTTGCCATCCCCTCCAGCCCTCATCCACCACCATTTTCCTCAGATCCCGCAGATCTGACAGTAACTCACCTGTACGGCAGCGTGTGCACCGGAAGCATTTAGACATGGTGTTATCAACAGCTGTGAACGTGCCGTTGGCACATGGAAGACAGACAGTTGCCTGATCAGGCCCATCACAGTCTTTTGCCTTGTAGGTACCTGCAAGAAAATCACTTAACAGAGCTCTGACAGGAAGGCAAATGCATTGTTGTAGGGAGGACAGGAGTCACTGGTTCCTCAAAGAAGCCCTGGAGTTGATGGCGTAAGGACCAAGTATGCTTCCTCTCACCGGTGTGAATGACACTGACAGTCCATAAGAGGAGAAAAGGAATAAGAATAAATAAAAGGAATAAGAATTTATCTGAGTAGGGGTAGGTACCAAGCAAAGGGGGAGCTGATTAGCTGTAGGAAAGAGACAGTTTGAGAGTGCAGGACAGGGAAATGCCTCCAAGGTGAAAGTCACTACTATTGTATTTTTTTTGTGTACCTGCATGACACCTCATGCAGCAGTGGGTCTTTCTGGGGTGTAGGTATTGTCCCAGTTGACAGTGCATCTGTTTCTTTTCTCTCCTCAAAGGGTTTGAGGGGTCTCTTCCATCCAAAGCTACCCGACGGACTTGCAGTCTATATGGCAGTGGAGTAATTTCTACAGATTCCTTTGTCAACACACAGACAAATATTAGAATAACCTGTAAATAGAGAGGGAGGGAGGGAGGGAGAGGAGAGAAACAAGGTGAAAAAACATTATATCCTCCTGCAGACTGCACCTCTGACTTCAGCACTTAGAATTAAATCATACCATGAGTTCAGTTTAGTTGGCTAATTCTGGTAATGGGACCCTCCACTGGCAAATGTGTGTGGTGAGATATTTACAAAAATAAACCCTAACAAACCAATGACTGCCATCTGTGATATTAATATACTGTTCAATGGCCTCTATGGCAAACTGGTTGTATATAAAACAAATATTTTTCATGATGTGTGTTTTATACATGGAATGCCTTGAAAATGCTGCAGCTTGCATAAAAGTTACACAAGAGCAAAGAAATGTTTTTATTAAGGAAGGCAATAAGGCTGTCCATGTAGAAACAGTTCCACAGGGAAGAATGCATCCAGTACTTGAAGTTCCACTGAATAAATACGCAAGATGGGAAGTTTGGAATAAGATGGCAAAGGAGGATTTCACTGCCTGCAAAGTACAGGAAATCTTCCAAAATGCCTCCTGAGCAAGCCAGAGCTAGAAATGTGGGAAAGTTAGGTTTTTGACTTCTCCCCGTGTCAAATGTACACTCTTCCTCTAAACTGCAGCTGTTAACAATCAGCCCGTACAGTTTGACACAAAAACACGCAGTTTCTTCTTTTTTTAACTTGGTTAAGATTTGATTTTTTTTTTCCACTTGAAAGTTAGTGGTGTCATGCCAATCTTAACAGAAATATTAAGATTGGCATGATTGCCATATGACTGTAAGAGAATGTGACTTTGTATACCTACGTACACATGAACCAAGGGTTAAAAGCACAGTCTGTACCAATAATAAAGGATGCCGTTCCTTGGACACTGTTTTCAGGACACTATTCCCAGCATTAAAATTGAGAAATATACTGTTTATGTAATGGCCAAAGGTCTCCACTCTGGTAAGACCACAGCATAAGTGACTCATCAGCAAAAGATCCTGTACCAGAAGGATGGTAAGAAGATTGCAGCGTATCACAAACACAACTCCTTTGCCTGTTGGCCCAACAGAAAAATAGACCTCGGGCATGCATTTCAAACATTTAGATAAAGAAAAAAACATACAACAACAAAAAGGTTTAAAAAAACCCAACAAAACAAAACCAGGAAAAACTTGGCACAAGATTTATGAAACCTGAAGTCAGCAAGTTTCTACAGCAAAGAGCCATCCCGCACCAACCAATGGGTCCTGAAGACTATGAAAGGTTTGTCCAAAAACTACTTTATAGTACCATGAAGAAGTCCAGCAGCACGATTAAGACTCAGCAACCTGCATCCCTTGTCATCTTCTTTGCTCACAAGTGATCCTGACCACACCATCTGGACATCCATGTGTTGATGCTTCTGAGTATGTTACAAGATATACCAGTGAATTCTATGCATCAGATCATGTGAATGATGAAAATCAGCCGATTTTTTTTTTGCAAATGAGCACTGCCCCACCAATATAATCCCAAAGTTTTACTACACTACCTTCCCTCTAATTGTAATGTTTTCCCGGCTTGTTATTTTGAAAGTGGTTTTTTTGAAGATGCCCTACAGTACAGGCACAGCTTCAGAGTTCCTTTGTTGTTTTTTTTGTTGTTGTTGTTGATGTTGTGGTTTTTTTTGTTTGTTTGGTTGGTTGGTTTTTTGTTGGTTGTTTTGTTGGTTTTTTGTTTGTTTGTTTGGGTAGTTTTTTGTTTTTGTTTTGTTTGGGTTTTTTTTGTTTTTTTGTTTTTTTTTCTTTTTCAGCTAGGAGAGTTATAGCAAAAGCAAAGTAAACCAGTAAGTGTAAACCACATTTTGTGGTAGCAAGCTTAACAAAAAATACATAGAATGAAATGGCTATGACAGCCCTACACTGTCATGTTTCTCTTTCAGAATTAAAGCCTTGGGGGAGAAAGGTACATGCATAAAAGCAACCTAAAACCTCAAGAAGGATGGAGTTTGCAACTCTGAGAAAGCTAAAACATCATTTTTCAGAGAGCTCTGACATATTCAATAGACCAGATGCTAAAATGGTGGACAGGAAAAAAGAGAACCACATATTTAAATAGATATTGTTTCAGACTTAATTAGTTGACCACAGAATAATTGTAAGCACTCCAACAACTAGCGAAACTAAAAATTGTTTCAGCAGCTGGCATTACAAGATTTATTGCTTCCAGGAAAATGGATAAAAGATCCTTCATACAGATGGTCTGACACACAGTAATAATAAAATCATCCTGATTCTCGAGGTAGTGATTAATCCCTAATAAGAGAATATAAACAGTCACACAAGTCAGCAATAGACAGAAGATGAAAGCATCAAAGATTAAGCCAAAAATATAGAGAAAATTAGTCAGATATACCTTCAAAGCCAAAAGAAAACAGAAGTGCTTTTAATTTTTCAGATTAAGTGAAAGCATGTCTGTAAGTGTCATAAAAGCAGAGTTAACACATTATGGACCACAGTCTGAGGAATAGAGAGTCAGAGGCCACAAGTGACACACCCCAATGACTCGGCTATCCAGCAAAATCATTCACTTGATGGAAAAAAACCAAAACACCACTGCCATAAGCAGCTCCCCAAGCCATTCAGCAATACACTGATTTATACCAATGAACAACTTCATCAAATTCCGGTAATACATGGAATTAGAATAGTCTGTTCTGCTTCAGATGGAAGGCACATAACTTGTGGTATATGAACTGTGACAACGATGTTACAATATGGACTATAGAACTGATCAAAATCCTCAACGAAATCAACTTAAGAGGATATGAAGGTGACCACATGGCAACCACTTGGTAGTGAAAGAGTGGCCCAATGAAGAGTGAGAAGACTCCTGATAGTAGTGCTTTTGATCCAGACTGGCGCTTGAGGGATAGAGAGTTTAGATCATAATTTCTTTGTTGGGGGTCCCTTTTCTGAAGCACCTGGCTTAAGCTACCATGTAACACAGTTGATTTGTACCAATAAATCTGTCTGATGGAGATGAGAGCCTGATTTTTAAAAATTCTTTAACAGTTTTCTCTCCTCTGGACACATTCAAGGATCTTCAAATCTTCAAATTGTGAGGCTCCAAACTGCTGCCAGCACTCCAGGTGAGGCTGCACCAACGCTGAGCACAGTGGATGATCTCCCCTCTGCCCCACTGTGCTGGCATGTTTGATCCCTCCAGGACACGGTTTGTGCCCTCTGGGCTGCCCGGGCACACCCTGCTGGCTCACTGAGCTGCTGCCCACCAGCACCCCCAGGGCCCTCCCTGCAGGGTGCTCCCCAGACTCCTCTCCATTTTAGATTTATGTCCGGCAGTAACTCTGTCCCCAGGTTCAGGATCCAGCATTTGGACTTGTTCAATTTCATTCCAATAATCATTGCTCAATGCTCCAAATACATTGAACAGAACTGGCCTTAGAATTGAGCCCTGAGGAACACTGCCAGCCAGATTTAGCTCCATTTACCAAGCACTGAAGCCTCAAGTCATTGATAAGAGTTTGCCAAGGCAAAGTTTAGAGGTTTTCTGCAAGTGAAATAACCTAAATTTCCATTTTTAGATGTACAGCACAGTCCACTTGCCAGGATAAAAAAAACGGTACCCACTAAGCAACTTCTCAGAGACAATGTGTATTACCTAAGCCAAGTGATAATTGAAACCACATGTGATGCACACCACTGATTCATACCTAATCACTCATTTCAGTGAGTAGGGACTACCCACAGAAAACAGAGTCAGCAGAAACTCTAGGGTTTACTTCTGAAACTTCTTTAACTGCTGCAGGAATAACCAAAATATGGCAGAATGCTGCTTTCTTAAAACATTCCACCCCTCTGGGTGACAGCTGTGTTCCCTGCACATTCTCCTCACACATCAGGCAACCCTAGCTCCTTCCCATGCCTTACACCAGCACTTACTGCCCAGCACTTCACCTACAATGCAAAATGGCACAGCACAAGCCCAAAAGCTCTTCTCTGCAAGCTTTTGCCAGCTGAGACAGGAGTTAGGAACATTTCCACAATTTTCACACTCAAATATTCTTGAATTACTGCCACCACTACAATTTACACCCTTGTTCCTGCTTCTGCCTCACCAGGCCATGCACAGAGAACTGCAATGAGGTGACATCCCCCTAGAATAAGGCCAAGGAAGAAAGGAAGGGCAAAGATAAAAGTGAAGAACAGAGCAAGATGCCAGAAAGATGGGTGAGAGGGTGGAAATAAGAGACATTTGAGAGCAGTGTTCTCAGGACAAGGAGACAATAAAGCACAGCACCTGTGCAGCATGTCAGTGCTGTCCCATATTATCACCTCACAAGGCTGGGAAATACCAAATTACTCAGCATGAATGGCTGCAGCCCTGCTGTGACCTGCCAGGCTCCTTGCCTGCAGGGAGAAGGGTAGAGGAAGCAGGTACAGTGACACACAGGTAATTTTGCTATCTTTAATACTGTTGCTTCAATATTGCTTGAAAAAACAGTATACCGTATTAGTAGTTATAACTATCCATATTGTGTTGTAAATAATTATTAATTAAGTCTTTTAGTCTCAGCATTATCAACATCAATGAAATAAATATTTTATTCATATAAATATATTTATTTTGTCATCCTTAATCCTCAGGGGCCAAGTTGCATGAAGATTCCATTGTAATAACTTAATCAACCACTTCTCTCAAAAAAGGCTTCCATTTTGCAAATTCAATTTTTAAACTAAATAACTGTCTGCAAATAAGAGGCATTATGAGTCATTAGAGTGTCTCAAATTATTTTGTAACAGCAAGTTACCTTGGCTTAAGAATCCAGCATGACACACGCCCCATGCACAAGTATTCTACATATGAATCATCAGTTAGCCTTTTTAATGAGTCAAAAAATTAGTCAGCTTGGAGGCTTGGACGAAAACCAATATCTTGCTCAGACTAATGAGCTACCAAAGAAATCAGGGTACAGGATTTACCCTTATGTTCTTTGTCTGGTTCAGCCATTTTCAAAAGCTCTTTGAGGTTTGACTTTGTTTTACTTTGCTGTACAAACATGAAAGGGAAACCAGAACTTCTGCTTTACACATTGAGAAATGTGCATTAAAGCAACATTTACAGGAAGCTTTTGTCATTGCTCACTAAAATCTAGAAAGGACAAAAGAAGGCTACAAGAACTACTATTATAAATAATCCTCCATTTTATGAAGATCAGATGAAAGAATCCTGTATTTCAGGCCTTGTCTAAAATCAGGAGACTAGTAATAGCTTTGCTACAATTAAGAAAGGCCTTAGAAATCTTAACTTACAAACCAAGAGAAAACTGTGATTATCTATAAAGATTGTGGACTTCACATCATAAAATATCATAAACTATATAAAGTTAGAAGGCTTAATTTCATATTAGTAGAGATTAATAAAATAATGGAGAAGTCATTAGGTGATAATGACCATAAGAAAATTTCTTTAGAAGTTTTCCCTCTGAGGACACTGTGCTGAACACAGAGTGCCATATGTTCACTGACCCTTGACATCCCAGCACTTTGCCTGCCTGTGTTCAGGGCTGAGTTCGACTGTGCTGCTGTACAGTCTCACACCAGAGTGCTGATGGAGCAAGAGCCATGGAAAGGCTCAGTGGGGTCCTTACTTTTCCATCCTGAAATGATTTTCAGCTGGGCATGAGCCCCCGGCCCCTGCCCACACTGTGCCACACAGGGACCTGCTCATGCCCCTCATCAGTGACTCACTAGGTGAATTTTTATGTCAGGTTAATTGTCAAATGCCAAGTCCTACTCATTGGAACAGATATATTCCTGTTTGGTTTAATAGAGAAATGTAGTGACAGTGCTTTGAGATATGCTTTCCACTGTCAGGCCCCTAAGAGCATAATGCAAAGATATGTCTTAGCAAAGGAAGCACTCAGATATCCAGAGATCACAAAAGAGAACGCAAGGCATCTGCCCCAAATACAAACAAAGCCTCGTTGTGATGACTAAAGAAAATGGGTAAGAAAGAGCAAAATGACAACACTGGGTTTACCACAAATAATACTGCCAACACAGAAAATCGATTACTTAATGAAAAGGGAAAGGCATCCAAACTGACAGTACTGGTTACTTGTGAGAACAAAAATTGCCACATAAGTGTACTTAGCACAGACCCTAATATAAACGTTTCATTTGCCTAGAAGTAGTTAGTCCTAAAAATATAAATTAAAATTAGATTAATAAGCAGTAAAAGTTCAATTAGTCTAATTGGAGGAAACAATCAGAAATACAATCAAATGCTATGAATTATTAGGAAAGGATTTGAGAACAAAACCAAGAGTGTTGTTATGACAATATATAAACGATTCAATCTGGACTGTAGTTCTGGTCCTCAGCCTTATGAATATAAATTAATCCAGATATAATACAAAGAAAAGTAAAAAGGACCATCACTGGTACAGACTGACTGCCACAAAGGGAATGATAAAATATACCCATCTACAAAAGAGAAACCTGAGCCAAGGATACTGTAGCAGGCTCAACATCATGAATGCCAAAGAGGTGAACTGGGATGTGCGCTCTCTGTCTCCTCCGATACAAGAACTAAGAGGCATCAAATAAGACAAGCAGCAGAGAGGTTCAAAACAAACACAGGGAGGTAATTTTACAGCCAACATGTAGCTGAGGTGTGGGAGTCCCTGAGAGAATGCTGACTCTGCCAGAAACCTGTCCTGGTTCCAAAATTGATCACCACACCCATCAGCAGAAGGAAAAAAAAAACACGATCAGGGATCCAAAATATGAAGACACCATTTCAACTTGGATATTCCTAGAGTCCCAGCTCACTGGAAGCCAGGAAAGTATTCTTATTTTTCGTTGCTGTACACTTGTTCTGCTCCAAAACTGTTGGCAGGCATCTGTGACTGGTCACTACTGGAAACAGGTTGGTGGCCCAACAGTCCTTTCTTACAATGCACGTGTTGGCCTTGTTTTCAATTTTTATATAACATAGCTTCTAACTTCAAAATGGCAGTTTCTTCCCTTACTTTGAAAAGAAATCAGTCCCAAAAGTATCCTTATGGCTATTTTGTCTTTTTTCTTCATAAAAGGGAATTTTAAATAACTGAAACTTCCATTATATTTTTTTTTATTTTAATGAGACAGAAAACACACTGGCCTTCGTGAAGACAGATGCCATTTTGTCCACTGTAAAAGTTAGGAGTGCATGGAGGAAAAGCAGAGGACCTGAAAATTAGTTTAAGGACAGGCAGAAAGAGTGAATGCATGGAAATAGGCTACAGGAAATTTTGAGAAAATAAATGCTATGAGGCCAAATAGGCTGATATGCAAAGTAAATGACAGATGGAAGGGCATGCAACAGAATGAGACCTATAACTCTGGGAAAAAAAAAAAAAAAGAATATGATTTTATTGAAAAGGTAAACATCTGTAGGGAGTAGTGTGTTATTGACAACTTGAAATGACATGCAAATAGGAAGGGGAAAACATCTTCAAAAAGAAATCCCATTGAAGGACTCTTCCTTCAGTATCTTATTTAACTGAAGATAATATAATGAATTTAGGGAATCCAATAGGTTTTTCTTTTTTTTTGCCAACTGAATTAATAATATCACATACAGTATCTGATTTATACCAAAATGTGTGCACCTCTATTCTTAAGCTAGAAACACACTTTTCAGGTTTTCTAACTGCTTAGAAATCTGTCCATAAGTCAATGGTTTATGTATCCTACCTGGGTCCCAAGATGGTAAGTGATCCACAGCTAGAGTCAAGGTATTCTTTCTCCTGAGTTTTAATTGTATTGTCCTGCAACTGCTAGCTTTACCAGGTTTCTAAACCTTTCAAGCGGTTAAAAAAAGCCCCAAACCAAATGCAAACCCCTCTGGAAGGTAACTTTGCACATGTTGCAACTTTCTGACCACAAATTAACAACTAACCCAACATTACAAGTCCAGTGCAGCCAAGTGCAAGTGTGCATTACTAGGATGCCTAAGTATTAAAGGATAAACAGTTTGACCTTGTAACCTCTACAGCAGAATTTATAGCCATGTCATGATGCTGAGTGACACCATTCCACTGTCCCAGCTTCACCTGGATAGCCATTCACGTCTGGCAATCAGATGACTCATAAAACTCTCAAATTTCTTTTACAACTTTTTCGCCCGCAAAGTCACAATGGGCAGCTTAAAAATCTTCCCCTGTGAAGCCCAGGAAGGCTAAAGAAGGTCTACCGGCAAAGCTGAACTTGCTTTTATACAAATCCCGTGGTTTGGGGCGTAGCTACAACCCGCTAATCTTCGCTCAGACGCGCGCAGAGTGGCATTCGTGTGGGGCCGGCTGTACAGCAAAGCGGGGGCGCCTCGTCCCCGGCCCCCGCACAGCGGCGGCGGGAGCGGAGCGGCTCCGATCCCGGCCCGGGCGGCTCGGTGCCCCGGCGAGCCCCAGCGCCCGGACCGCCCCGCGCGTTAACGGCCGCGCCGCGGGCTCCAGGGAATCCACCGCCGTTCCTGTAAGCACAGGCGCCTTTTCCCTGAGTCAGGGATAAATCCCGGAAACGGCCCCAGAGAACTCGGTGCCCAGCGGTGGGCGGGGAGCGGCAGGAGGGAGGCGGCGAGCACGTCAGTGCCTCTGCCCCGCTGCCCCGCGGGCACCCGGCGGATGGCGCGGCTTGGCTGCCCGACCCGCTACCGCCGCTCCTGCCGCTCCGGCGCCCGCACCAGCCTCCCTTGCGACGACGACCGCCCGCCTCGCCTTCCCGCAGACTCCCCGAGCCCTGCCCCCCTGCTGCCCGCCCCGGCATGGGGCTGCCGAGAGGGGAGTCCCAGCCCCCCGGAGAGGGCGAGCAGAAAGCGAGCTGTCCGCAGACCGGCAGCGATGGGGAGTCCGACGGCTGCCGGGGGGGTCGAAGGGAGCCCGGGCCCGAAAGCTCGACGGCGGACACCGCTCTGCGGACCCGCAGTGGGCTGCAGATCCGCGGGACCGGAGCTATCGCCGGGCGAGGCGGTGTCCCGCCGGCACACGGCCCCGCTCCGTCGGGAGCGGCGAAGTCCCCGCCGTGACTTACCGTCCCCAGCGAGGTGCGGGGCAGCGCCGGGCCGCGCATGGCTCCGCGGCCCGCTACATCCCCGTGGCAGGGTCCCTCACATCCAGAGGAAGCCGCCCCAGCCCTACCCAGCGCCGGCCGGAGCAGCGCGGAGGGTGACTACCCCGTCTCCAACTTCCTGGCAGCGGCAGCAGGAAAGAGAGCGGCGAGCGGGAGGCGGCCCGGAGACGCGCCGAGCCCCGCCCGCCCTCCGCCGCGCGAGGACCGGCGTCGGCAGTATTCCTTAAAAACCCAGACGGGCAAGCTGAAATAAAGCAATTGATGGTGCATCGAGTGGCTGAAGCTGCTAGAAAACACACGGGAAAGGAGTCAGAGGAGGTCTACTGATATCCTAAAGTTCTTGACACAGGAGTGTTTCACTCTTCAGCTGTACTTCTTTCCATGTGAAAATTAACCATGTACTTGTAAGAAAAAGACTTTTTGCATCTTAACTGCCTTATTTTTAAAGAAGGGCATCTTTCAGCCACGATCAGCATTTTTAGAGTCTATATGACCATCCTGTACTTTTCAATTTAAAACACACGTTTTCTTGTACACTCCAATGAACCAGCTGTACAGATAGTGCAAATATAAGCAAAACCAACATGACATTTTGTGTAAGCCCTGCTTCATTTAATATATCCTCTTAACATGTTTGAAAAACAAAAATACAGCTAGGAATGAGTGGCTAAATGATAAAGAACTCTGCTTCATTTGTTACCCATTAAGACTTCCCCTTGCTTTCTGGAATTGTCTCTGTACTCCAGTAAAAGACATTAAATCAAGCTACTAAGCATTGTTTTGGAAGAATTTGCCCATTTCAGTACAAAATGGGTACAATTCACTCCGTGGACTGCCTGAATTACTGCAGACACCTCCACTGACTGTTCCTACAATGGGATTGCTTATCTGCTGTGTGGAAGCCAATGATGGCATGGGCACAGGAGAAAACAAGGAGGGCACTTTTTTCCACACTTCGGCTTGGAACAGATGTGACTTTCCAGCTGCAAGTCTCAGGAGGGAAGGAAATAGCAGAATAACCTATTATCAGATTGCAGCCATCTCCGGGGATAGAGGTGGAAAAAATTTTGTCTCATTCATTTCCTTGCCTCAAATGAGGACAATACAAAGTTAGCCCCTAAAGGGAAAATTCTGGCACACATTCTGTGAAGGAGGAAATAATGTTTTTAATGAGTTGTTTCAGGTTTACATGCACTTACAGCTCAGTTTACAGCACTTGCTGTCATGTCATGGAGCTTCAGCCTTCACAAAAAAAAAAAAAA
>VZTT01008769.1:48352-69171 GCA_013400855.1 Buphagus erythrorhynchus
AAAAAAAAAAAAAAAAGGCAAAAAACAGCCCCGTTTCTTTAGAACCACATAAATGTCAGAAAAATCCCTGTGAACCTTCACATTTGACTCCTCCCAAGTTCGGGGAGGGACATCTCACAGCCCACTGCACGTTTGACATTTACACCAATGGCAAACGCACCAATGCACATCCACTTCCCAGCTTTCACCAGAACTCCAGGTCCAGGCCTCCCTCCATCCCTGCTACCTCCCTGCAGCCTGACAGGTGTCCAGCGCTTCCTAAGGTCCTGTGGCTATGGGCTAAGGCCTAGAGGGACTGGAGATCACCCTTCTGTCACACAGCCAGTGACTTGCAGGTCGTCTGACACCCCAACGCCTTTACTCTCAGCCTGCAGAGCTGTATTGGGTTTGCACAACTAGGTTTTAGTAGTGGGGGGACAACAGGGGTGGCTTCTGTGAGAAGCTGCCAGAAACTTCTCAAATGTCTGTCAGAGCCACTGCCAGCTGGCTCCAAGATTGATGCACCGCTGGTCAAGTCCAAGCCCATCAGAAATGGTGGCAATTCCCCTGTGATAACATATTTAAGAAGGAAAAAAAAATTATTACACAGATGTAATTGCAGCCAGAGAAGGGTAGAGTGAGAATATGTGAGAGGAACAACTTTGCAGACACCAAGGTCAGTGGAGACAGAGGGGGAGAAGGTGCTCCAGGCACCAGAGCTGAGATTCCCCTGCAGTCAAGATGAAGACCATGGAGGTCCATGGGGATGCAGAGATCCACTTGTAACCCATGGAGGAGCCCCATGCTGGAGCGAGTGGATGCTTGAAAGAAGACTTTGACTCCGTGGGAGGCCTGTGCTGGAGCAGGCTCCTGCCAGGGACCTGCAGACCCGTGGAGAGAGGAGCCCACACCAGAGCAGGTTCCCTGGTAGGACTTGTGATCCTGTGGGGACTCATGCTGGAGCAGGCTGTTCCTGAAGGACTGCATGCACCCTGTGGAAGAGTAGGTCATGTTGGAGGAGCTCTGAAGAACTGTTGCCCGTGGTAAAGGTTCACCTTGGAGAAGACGGTGGGAGGGACCTGCTGGAGCAGGGGAAGGACCCCCTCTCTCCCAGAGCAGTGGCAGAAACAACGTGTGATGAACTGACCGTAATCTCCATTCCCTCTCTCCCTGCGCCGCTGAGGGGCGGGAGGGTCGGAAGGGGAAAGGTGTTTTTAAGATTTATTTTACTTCTCATTATCCTGCTCTGATTTTATTCGTAGTAAACTCAATTATTATCCCCAAGTTCAGCCTGCTTTGCCGGTGGCGGTAATCGATTTGTGATCTGTCCCTGACCCAACCCGTGAACCTTTCCCTTTATTCTCTCTCCCCTGCCCACTTGCGGAAGGGCGGTAGAGTGGCGCCGCTGGATGCCTGGCACCGGCTCAGGACCACCCCACACCGCCCTGGAGCCGTTCCTCGCCCTCCGCGCGGAGGGGCGGGAACAGCCGGGGAGCGGCGGCGATTGGACGGAGGGCAAGGAGGGGACGGAGCTAGGCGCGCGCGCGCGGAGCTCCCGGCGGCTCCCGCGCGTTTCCCTCCGCCGCGTCGCCGCAGCAACGGCGCGACCCGCGCGGGCTGTCATGGCAGCGCCCGGCGCGGCGGTGAGTGAAGGGCCCGGGGGCTCCGCACCCTCCCCGCCGCCTGCCGCTGAGACCCCGCTTCTCTCCTTTCCCCCCGCAGGAGCAGCGCTGGCTACGGGCTGCTCGGGACTTCTTTCGCCGGGCGCTTCCTGGGCCGGACGGGCAGGAGCCAGCAGCGCTGGAGGCGGTGCTGCGATGCCTGCGGAGCGCGGGCGGCGGGACGCTGCCGCTTGGCTACAGGTGACAGCCGGGAGGAGGGGACGGGACAGGGCGGGGCGGGGTGGGGTCCAGTGCCCACGCGCGGCCCTACCGGGAGCTCGGCAGGGCGCGTTCCTGCGCGATGCCCGCCCCGGATGTCGGCTGTGGGAGGGATGTTATCGAATGGGGGTAGCCGCACGCATTTCTTTGGCCTCGGCGCGCCCCTGGCTGCCCTTGCGATGTGATTAAGCCCCGTATCGGCCTGTCTGCAGTAGGTAGAGCGTGTAACCAAAGCGCGGCATCTCGCCGAGGGGAGCTGCCGCACTGTAGAGCGTTTGCACGGCAGCTTCCCGGTTGGACCCTTCTGGTCCGCACAGGAAGATGTTCCTGGGCATGGTCTGCGAACCTGTTGGCCAGCTGAGCTCAGCGTTCGAGTGTGCGCTCTTAAAAAAGGGGAATCTAGGATAACAAGGTCCATATTTTAGTTGATAAAAGGCTTTTGGGTGCTCACCATAATGAAAAACATGCAGCTTATTGAGAGATACCCATATTGGAAAGTTTGGCTTGTCTGGATCTGTTTCTTGCTCCAAGTTGTGGAAGAATTAAAATCTCTGGCATGCCCAGTTTGGGGAGAAAAGGTCAACTGGAATTGATTAGGTATTTGTGAACTTTAACTAATAATTAATAAATGTAGGTGGTTGATCTTTCACACCAGCTAAACCTATCTCATTTAAGCCATATTTTTTACTGTGTATTTTATGACATTTAAACCAGACTTTAGTTTATATAAAGAAGAGTTGAAAGTACTTGGTATTTTTCTCCTATGAGGTCTGTGGTTTGTTTGTGAGCAGTGTGCTACATCCTCAGCTAACCACCAAGTTCTGGAGCATGAGGAGAGTGCTTGCTTCTGTATGTGATAACCATGATCCAGTGTCCTGCTGTAGTTCTGGTTTCTCTCAAAAAGCACTCAGCGCATTTGACAAGAACATGAGCAGCACTGTGCTTTTGTATATCATAGGTACCATATTATTCCTGGTGGTGCTCTGTTTCTGAAGATGGAGCAGTTTCAGCTAATGGAATTTTCAGCTAATCCCCTGTTCATTTTCCTGAAAAATGCACAGAATAAGTACCTGCATAAATTTATGTCTTCTGATTAACTTTTCTATATCTAATTACTATTTATTGCTGATTCAGATCCATCACTCATCTGCACTAGTTTCTTGCTTTGAACTTTTGATCCCTGACTAATCAAGTGAAACTCTTCGAATTCACACCCTTTGAATTTGATTATGTTCTGCTACTGAGCAAGTGGGTATTGTGAATAGAGCTCCAGTTCACAACCTAAAAGTGTCAGTGAAGCTCACTGGAAACCAGTACCAAAATCACAGGCTGGATAACAGTTTGTGTTGGCTCTTTCAGTGTTGATATTAGGGTACTTTGCAAACTGAGTTCTTCATACATCCTGCTATATTCTTGCGCTTTTTTCTTGCTTTTTTCCAGTTTCATTTCCATCTCTGACCTACAGCATCAGCAGCACATGCCATGCTGCAGCCACCTGAGCTGGAGTACTAATGAATTTAAGGAATGGTCTCATCAAGGACAAGGTGTTTTACCCGTGCAGAGCACTTTGCCAAGGACTTACCTGATCCTGGTTGGCTATTTAGCAGATGGAAGGCAAGAAAACAAAGAAAAGCTGGTAGATGGTTGCCTATACGTGAAGGACAGTACTGGGATAATTCCATGTGAGGTATGTCCTTGGTCTAACGGATTCTGTGTTTATTCCCACTTCTGGGGCAGTGTCACAAACCACCAGGGGCTTCAGGTGTTCTGCTAGAGTCTAGTGAAGGAAATAACACGTCTCTGTAACAGGCAGGGAAACAGCAAGCTCACGTCCTGGGCAGAGGACAGAAGATGTGAAATGTGCCATTGCTAGGAGAAGAAATATTGAATGTGCTGACGTGGAGAAAAGAGACAGCCAGTACAGTTATCTTAAATTCACCACAGTACAAGGTGGCCTGGGAGGCCTTCCCACTCTTTGCTGAATTCCAACTAGTGGAGCAGAAATAACTTTCTGGAGAGTTGTACTGCGTGTTCAGTGATGCATTGATGACATACTTTCGGGAAATAATTGCTTGCATGACAGTTGACTTAAAAGCCTCCTAAAGGTAATTGCAAGTGGAGTCGAGATAACAAATAACCTCTGGAGTGGTGATGACAGAGCACTGAAGTTGTGCTTTCCAAGGAGACAAAGTCTAGGAAAAGGTTGCATTGATAAGAACTTCTAACTGAAAACACAGGGGCAAAAGAAAGCAGGCAAGAATTTTAGAAAAATAGTCTGAAAATAACTAAGCCTTGAAGTGAATTAATTATCACCTTTCTGTGAGGTTGTGACTATAACCAAGAAATGCTAACTGTAGAGCTCAGCAAGTCAGATCCAAATTTGCATCTGGAAGGACAGAAGTTCTCAGTGCAAGGTAAGAGAGTGGGCAGGAAACAGCCCTCATTTAGTGATGAAGCCTGGCCAGTAGGACAAGAGTTTGTGATGCAGATGCAAGGGTGTATTGATAATGAACACTGTAAGTAGTGCTGAGAAAACAAACTGAAACTCATCTCAAGCTTCAATCTCATTATCTTTTGGTTTAGCTCTTGCACTTTGAACTGGAGTGGCTGGAGTCACTGTTTGTCTTCCCAAGCTGGTCGTATATACCACAGACAGACCAGAGTGCAGCAGGCTACTTGGAAATCCTGGCAGATCCAGTGCCAGTAAATGCCCCCAAGGAAGTACTTTACAGCATTCCAGTCACCTCCCCAATGTCAGCTGAGCCACTGCTTACCTCCAGGTAAACACCTGCTGTGCCCAACTCTTTCATAGCACTGTTGCTCTGGCTTGGCAAATAACATGAGGAGCACTTGGCTTAGAAAGAGACAAATTCTATTTCTGCCACATGTGGAAGCATAGCAGCAAGTGGTGGAAGTAAAAGTTATACAACAAAGCCACTTTTCTTTAATCATCTGTTTCCCAGGAGTTTATTGGAAGTTTTTATTCTGTAATTTGAAAAAATAAGACAAATTTTAAGTATTTCCAGATGTAATTGAAATTATAGAAGGAATATTACAGCAGTGTTGATTCAACCATCTTTGAGGCTAAAATTCACTCTTTTGATTAACACAACTTTTTTTTCTCTTTTGAACCTCCAGTGAACCAGAAGTATAATTGAAAGTAATCAGTGATCCTGTATTGTGTTATAATGTTAATATGTGCCACTAGTCAAGTTCTTATCAGATTACTGAGATAAAAGTGCTAGTGAAATGTCAACTGGTAGAAGTAACTGTGCTTTAGTTTACAGTATGTGAAAATGAAATGGAATTGAAAATCTTACTAAGTTTATAATTTCAAGTCGTGGTAGATCCTGTTTTATCTTCTTGGGTAGAGAATTCTTGGTGTAATTTAATTGCAATAAAATGTCACTGATCGTGATGCTTTAGTTTTTTTAGTTATCTTTTGATTTGGTTTATCTGCTTCTAAGAAAGTAATTTTAAGCTTACGTGTTTGATTTAGTTGAAGGGACCTTTCTAAACAAGAAAGCTATTTCCATATTTCAGTATGTGTTCTCAGGCTTTTAACATAAAGCTCCTTTGTTATTGACTGATACCTGACCAGTTTTCCATGTTACAACAAAAATGTTACAGTGAGGTGCTGGTACTAGTGTGTGTCTACTACTGGTTGGTTTTTTTTTAAGTCATAGAGTTAGATAATTGTTTAGATGTTTTGGAATCAAGAATGGTTTTGTTCAGAGTAAGTGGGATGGTTATATTCAAGTCCAGTTGGAGCTGAATGAAAATTACCAGCATAAATTTTTATGAAATTACTTTTTTTTTAACTATTTTGAAATGTAGGTTTGAAACAACAAACAGGATTGATGTAAAAAATATCATCTCTCTCACCTCTCATCTGCTTTCAGTTTTGCTGCTCTTTCACTCTGTGTTAAGTTTGTTAGAAAGACTCCATTGTTGCTTTCAGGCCTCTTGTTTATAGGCTTTCACAATATCATGTTCCGTGGACCTACAAATCCAAGTTCCGTTTTCTGCAGAAGAATTGCTTGTGACTTTTTTCTTCTCCTTTAGGCAAACAATAGTTTCTTGTTTGTGATAAGGCTTTTCATAACCTGAGTGTTGTCATGGAGTGTGTGAATTTGTTCTTCTGTTCCTTCTGTCTTCAAATACTAAAATGTCAAAGGGATTTAATATAGAAAAGGTAAAGTACAACTTCTGTAGCCAGATATTGTTTTGAAAATCTCTCTGAGAGATTGACCATATTACTTTGCTTGATCCCTTATTCCCAGGAAGTACATGCTGCATATTTGTTTATTTTGCTTTTGAGATACTTTTGAGCTTCCTTTCATCTCTGGATTTCAGTTGCCTCTTCAATTGCCCTCTAGGATTCCATGTAAGAAAAGATCAAAGCTTACTGTAGCAGGGGAATTGACCAAACTCGGGCCTCTCCTCTGTGTTCACCACAAGACATTCTTCTTTCTGTTTCTGAAGTGCTTTGCCTCTGGTGTTTGTGTCCCGGTGCTGGTGCAAGTAAGTCCTTGGAATTTTGCTCACAAATTCACCGTCTGGATCTGTGTATGTGCTAGCTGGTTAATTCTTTGAAGCTTGCCATTGATTTCCCAATTTGATTTATTCTTCATTTTACTAGTGATATCTTTTTAACTGCACCCAGTGTACAATAGTCTTGGTATGTAAGAAGTCTAGTTCTGTGCCCTGAAGAAATGCAATCCTTCTCCCTCATGCAGTTGCAGTGTCCCTGAATGTCTTGCAGATACAGCCCTTTTGCTAAAAGTGTGAGGCAATCCTCTGGGTGGAAAAGGTTTTTTTGGGTGGGATTATTTGGGTCGAGAAGAATTTTTTTTCATTGGAGTTGATGCTGATGTGGCTTTTGATTTCTCTGCTCTAGAAACCCAGCCAGCTGCTGTGGCATCGTGTCTTCCAGCTGGGTCACTGGTACACAATCACAGGCCTGAGTATATCCAGCCTGAAGAAATCTGGACAAACAATGCTTGTCACCAGTGTTTCTTCCTGCCTTCTGCCCTACTGTGCAGAGCAGGTGAGGGAGCAGCCACTGAACAGTGCTTGGCCAGGAGAATCCACTCAGTCTTCTTCCCTTGAGACTGCTGAACAGCTCAGTTGCTCCTTGCAGCTGGGGGCTGAAGAAGAGAGGCCAGGACCAACCAGAGAGTCCAAGATCATCTCCTATGTGGTAAGGATTCATAGGCTTAGCCTTTACCCACTCATGCACTGGGCTTTCAGCTGCTGGCCTGCAAGGAGCATTATTTTCATCATGAGTTTGTTTTCTTACTGCTCAGGCCCATTAGTCTCTTATATTTTGGGACTCTTTATAGTCCTCTTACTTTCTGTTTGCTTCCTGTTTAGGGATTTATCACCAAAATACTCAATGTGCAAGCTGGTCTCTTTTTACTGGATAACCAAGTCTGCTTGTGCCTTGCTTACCAGCCACTGCTGAACTCTGCACGGGGACTCCGACCAGGAGCCTGTGTGGAGGTAAGTTGAGATTTGCAAGGTCATGAAGTATTTAGTGGAAAAGGCTCAGGCCCTGAGGATGGCTTATGAGTGTGTGGGTCAACAGAAGGCTACAGGAACATGAAAATTATTTCAGCAAGTATCTGGAATAAAACTGGACATCTTACTGCCTAGACTCAGTCATGAGAGTTGATATGATTATTATCTGATTCCTTCCTAAACTGTGCTCGGTGCCCTCAGGCCTGATTTTAGACAATCCAGTAGAGAAAGGATTTAAGGTGGGGTAACAGCTCTGGGGAGTGGTGGCAGACTGGCTATCTCTCTTACACTCTGTGTCTATGTATCCCAGCTCATTGACGTCCACCTCCTGCAGAAGCCTCTGGTGTCCTTCCCTTTCACTGTACTCAGTGCTTGCCTGAGCAGCACGGTTCTGCTGAGGAGTTTTTCTAGGCTCAGTACCCCCTACCAGCCACTGGCCTCTTCAGGAAATCTCTGCTTACAGCTGCTCTTCCGCTTCAATCTTGGAATGCCACTGTACCTCTGGCTGGTGAGCCTCCTGGAGACATTAGAGGAGAGGTGAGGACAATTCAGAAGTCGGGCTATGCCTAAATATGCTTTGTAGGTTACCTGGGTGTCTTCCAGATCAAAGGATCACAAAATTACTGTGCTTGGATACTACAAGGAGCAATTGCTTCTGTTTATTGGCCTAAGTAAGCCATTTATCCAGATTTCACATCGTGGCCAGTTGCTTGTTACCTTGTTGTTGCTCTTATGAGAAAAGCTGATTCATTTATCAAATGAAGGTGAGGTAAAGGTCTTGGGAAGCTGCAGTGCTTCAGAGCATTCTACTCACATAATCCTGTCTGGAATGCTTTGTCCTGAAATACACAAGCACCGTAGGGGTGTGTGCCTGCTAATGTGATTTGCTTGGCAGATCAAGGTGGGCGCTGAGGCTGAAGCTGTAAACTGGTGCTACAACTAGATCGCAACTGATATAAAGGCTCTTGTGTCCTGTCTGTGCACAGAAGCAGTAGCAACTGCTCAGCATATCACTTTGAGATATTCTGAGTCTTGCCAGGAGTGAGATGATTTGTTTGAGAGTCTCTGTCTTGTCAGATTTTCCCGCCCATGCTTACCTCCAAATCTTCAAGATGGCTTCCTCCTCTCTCCTGCACTCTGCAGGATAGCTGTGGGTCAGTTTCTGCATTTACTTCTGGCTTCTGTTACGGAAAATATTTGTGTTTGTTCTGAAGCAGTTATGGCTGATCAGTCACTTCTGCCTTAGACGTTAATGTATATACATTTTGCTCTCAGTCAAGTAGCAGTTTATAGAAAGGTCAGTGTTCCTGTGCTTTACTGGCACTGTGGAATTTTGACAAGCTACCAATAAAACAGCTTCAGTTTTGCCCTGGGAATTATGTTAGCTATAAGTTTCAGGTTTTATTATCTTTTCCACTTTCTTTAAATGTGATGGCTCAGTCCTGGTACTGCTTAAAAATTGTTCCAGTGCTGTCTCTTTTCATTTGAGTTCACTTTCTGTCATATTTTGGCTGGCAGTGTGATCACTTTCAGCCATTCAAAAGCAGTAAGCTAAGCTTATGAAATTAATTCTACATGAGGAAAATATTGGAATAAGAATAGTCTGTGGTTGTTTCTGACTTTTGGTTTTTTTGCATTCTATGAAAGAAAGCCAAGTGTATCTAACATGAGTAATTGTATCAAGCCCAGCCAAAATGGATGGAGATCCATTTGTGTGGCTTAGAGGGAAATTATCTTCATGTCATTTGTTTTTCTGGCCATTTCAGTTTTGAGATTTTGCTAGTCTGTCCATTTCTGTGGATTTTCCTGTTCCTTGTCTGCCCAACATAATTTGCATCAGCCTTAAATACTCTATTTTTTAATCACTTCATGTTTTTTGTGATCTCTTTAGTTCTTGTCCTATACAGCATATTCACTCAAAACAAGCAGGAGTTCCTGACTTAGATGCAAGACTCACTAAAATGCAAGGACTGTTTGTGCTTTTAAAGGTTGTGACTTTTTCTCAGGTTCTCTTGTTTCTTTGGGCACCGTCGACTGCTTAGCTCTATGCACCAAAAACCTGGAGCTGCTGAAAAGTTCCTTGTCCCCCTTCTGCAAGCTATGGTGCCAGACAGAGAGGAAGCAAGAGACATTTATAAAGAAATTCTATCAAAAATACACCAGTGTCCTCTGCAGAAAGTGAGTAGATGTTCTTTGAGCTCTTTCCAGTTTGTCTGATGAGAAGAAACTCAGCTGATTCATTCTTTCTCTCTTCTGTTCAAAGTATTTGACTCTGAACCCTCCATGCCAGGCCCCATCTTTGTCTGCAGTTTGCCGTGTGGCAGAACAGAAGAACTGGGAAGGCTTCAGTCCATCACAGTTGCTTTCCCCCTTGGAGGCACAGCATATGGGCACCCAGGAGCTGAATCGCAGACTGGCCTGGTCCTACTGCACACTCTCAGCAGAAAGTTTCCAGCCCCGAGTAGTAAGTGCCTCATTCTCTTTTCTATCTGTGCCTTGAGAGCTCCTGGTTCTCACCATGCCTTCCAGCACCCTGTCCTGCATGTCCTCCTGTTAGGGAGTGACACTGCTTTTCTCACTGTGGCATGTTGAAAATAGACTAAATTTGAGCTGCTGCTGCAAACACTTTGATTTATGACTTTCAAAGATCAGAGTTGTATGATACTCTTCACAGCTTCCTTTCTGTTGTAGGTACTCCTGGGTGTGCTGAGGGTCTCCTCCAGAGGCAGTTCCCTCCAGCTGCGGGACAAGAGCAGCACACTTCCCTGTGTGATCTCCCATAAGGATGGTAGGCCCTTTGCCCAGACTGCTCTCATAGGTATGTCCCACTAAACTGTATTTGAGTGCTGAGCTTTTGCTCTTCTGCCTTCCATCTCCAAAACAAGGAAGAAGAGATGTTGTGTGGAGATGCTGAGCTGTCACTGCCTGACCTCATGACTCTAAAATCAGGATATTGACCTTATTATTTAGTTTTTATTGATTATTTTATTTATTATTAGTAGCCTTATTATTAACCTTTTATTTAGCTCAGCTCTTTTCTCTGATGTGTTGGCAGGATCACTCTTGCAGGTGGAAAACTACCAGCTTGTAGTGGAGAGATTCCTTAAGACTGATTTTCCCTCCTGGGAACACCTAGAAAATCTGAAGCATGTGAGAGAGAAAAAAACTAGGTGAGTCCCTTTATTCAGTGTGCAGGTAAATCATCACTTCCAGTTCCATGAGTATTTTGGACTATGGTAGGCCTTCTTACCAACATAGCATTTCAGTGCCAAAGCAACTGTTCTTTGCTATTTGCATAAAATGAGCTCTTTCTCAGCAACAAAGCCACATCTCCCTTTTGTTCAGAGTACATGCAGCCTGGGAGCTGCCCTCCACTCTTTCCCACTGCTCCTGCTGAGTACCTGTGGGGCACTCACCAGATGTGTTCTTCCCAGATAAGCATTTGTTTTGGACAGCCACATGTCAGGAACAGGAAGTGTTACCATTCACTGTTACCATTTGTCATTTCAGTGTCTATGTACAGTTCTACTTTGAGGATGTTCAGGTTCTCCATGCTGCTGAAGGACAAATCCAGAAAGGCCTCGGGAGTGGAAGCAGATCCTCTTTGAGGAAGAAGAAAGATGACAGCACATCTGAGCTGGAAACCCCAGAGGCAAAAATGCTGAAATTGGAGGATCCCAAGGCAGATACTGGCAGAGATGAGAACTGTCAGGGGGGCCAGAGCAGCACCAGAACAATGAGCTGTGTATCTCACCTGTTCTTGGTTACCCAGAAGGAGGGTCTCATGTCACGCAATTACCAGCTGCCCACAGAAGAAGCGAAGGAAGCAAAGGAGCTGCAGCGCAGTTTCCAAGCCACAGTGCTGTGGCTGGGCAGACCACGGCTCTGGAGCCACCCCAGAGAAATTGGGAATCTATCAGAGCTGGAGGAGACTGGCTGTGATGGAAAAGAGGATGTGATACAGCAAGAAGTGAGGCAACTTTGGGGTGTGGTTTGATAAGTCTGGGAGCTGGCTCCTTAGTGAGCCTATGTGGTAATTTAGTATCAGTGGGAAAGTATTTTTTGTGTTTTGTTAGGTACAGTTGTGTGTTTGTGCTGGCAAATTCCTTCTTGGCACCCCAAGCAAGTTTCATCTCCTCTCTGTCACCTTCCTGTAAATGCATCTGCCTTCTCTTGCTCTTGGTGATGCTAACTTTACTTCTCAATCAAGACATCCTCTGGGCTGGGCTTGCTCTCTTTTTACTGTATTTTTCATTCCATACCTAACAGTTCTCATCAGTGTCTCTCTCTCTCTTGTCCCTTGCCCCAGCAGGCACTACTGCTCTTTATGGGGAAGTCTCTGCGATGGTTTCCATTCCTGCACGTGGATGGACTGTATCGCTTCGTTGTGCCCTGCTGCTCGGTAAGAGAGAAGTTGTCGTGCTGTACTCTCTTGGATGCTTTTGCTGAACTGCATGTGGGAGTCGAAGGAGTCAGAGGGTGACTAAGCTGTTTTTGAAGTTTGGAATTTCCTTCTATCATTCCAAGAACATGATTTCGTTTGGTGTTTGATTAAAATTCTCAGAGCTCTGAGTTCAGTGGGATTTTTTTGTTATTGTTCTGTAAACCATTGTTCTTCACTTTTTCCCTATATAACTTTTATCTCCTTCCTTCTAATAATCTTCTGTCTTGCCATATCACTCTTACCTCAGGACTTGGAAGTGTTTGACAAGCTCTGTTTTCCACCTGTGCCAGCAGCATTCCTGAGCAGGCCATCCTGCCCACTGTGCCTGCCTGTCCAAGATAGCTGGCACTTGGAGCATGAGACCTGGATCTCCTGTCTGCCTGAGCGCCAGGTATGCAGTGCCTTATTGCACAGGGCTTTCACAGGCTTCTTGTACGTCTCTCCAGAATTAGCTAGAAAATTATCACTACAGAGTATCTTGTTGATGAGACTGTTCTGCTCTAAGTTCCATCAGAGGCTTCTGCTGGGCTTCACATTTTCCTGCTTCAGAATTCATCTGGAGAGGAAGCATGAGCTGCTTGACCTAGCTCTGAGCATGCAGAGCTTGTCTTTTCTGCTCTGGCTGGGATGCCTGTAAACTGCAACCCATCTGAGGCTGTGTCTCCCTCACTTCTAGCTGACAGCCATGTCAGTGCTGACAGGCATAGACCAGAGAACTGCCTCCATTCCAGAAGTGCTTAGCAGCAGGTACGTTGGTTGCCCCAAATTACAAGTGACTATGTCTTAGGGAGTGGCTCTGTGGTAATTTTTTTGGGAAGCGCTATATTAAACTGCGATTAAATATCCACCATAGGAATATGGTTTGGAAAACCTGTGTGCAAGTAGTTCAGACTTCTCCCATCCTGGCTATTGAAGATAAAGGGATTGTAGGTGACAAAACTGCAAAATGGTGTCTAGAAAATGTTTCAGCTACTGCTGGTGTGGACTAAGTCCCAAAGGTGTCTGCCAAATTCCTGTCAGAAGTGGAAACAAGCACAGCAGGGAAAATCAGACTGAATGTATAGGGATTTTTTGTTTTGTTTTATATTATTTTAGTGTACCTTGCTCAAATAAATATTAAGGTTAGAAGCTTTTCTGTTCAAAGCGTGTTCGGTCTGGGGTGATATGCATGTACACTGGATTTTTCACCAGTGCTTTATGAAGAACTGTGTTTTCTTTGCTTGGCTTCTTCCTCTGATTCAGAAAAACAATTAGGAGTTTAGCAGATAGGAAGGCTGTAATGCCTCACCCTTCATCTTCACTGCTGAGCCTGAAGCAGCAGAAAGCAAGGTAAAGGGCCTCTTGTCCCTGGGAGGGGTAGGCTGCCCTCAATGCAGTAGCTCAGATGCTCAAGGGAAGGTTCCCCAGAAACTGGGCTTAACCAACAGTGCTCTACTTTGTGGCAATCTTGAAGTTAGGCCTTCTTCATACCCTTTGTTTTCAGGCAGGACAATAATCCTGGTCTGCTCTCAGTTTCACAGGTTCCCTTGTTTCTTTCTGTGGTGAGATCGTGGAGAGGACCTTGTGTGCCTCTCCCAAGAATGAGAAGCCACCTGTGACCCTTGGCCTTCCAAAGCAGAAAGGTAAGATTGTGGCAGCCTGTTGAGAAGCAATAAATTTATTCTTCTTTCTGTTTCAGAGCCAATGCACTTGGCTAACTGTGCTGCTGTGTCTGGGAATAGTGGAAGTATGCCAGGATGTTGCATCCTGTTGCATGTCAAAGGGCTTGAGAACTGCACACTGTGTATGTGGAGATGGGAATGGGAATGTAGTACCCAGAAAACCTGGGAGGTGAAACAATGATAGCCTCATTGTGATGGGAGGAAAAACCCATCTAGCAGGCCCAGCTCAGTGGCAGCCATGCTGCCTGTGTGAGTGAGCTCATGGTTTGTGTGGTTTTGTGCCTCCTCAGGGACTCTGCTGTCCAGGGATCACAGCGTGAAGCTCAGCATCTCAGCTACTCCAGGTTCCCCTGTTGTGATGGACATTTATATTACTGCCACCTATCTGCAGCATCTCTGGGGTTTGCTACCTGGAGCCAAGTTCCTCTTCCAGAACTTGGAACGCAAGATCTCAAGGTGCTTCTGTCTTTAGAGCCCTGATCTCTCTTACTGTCTTTGAAACCATCTCTTAATCTGTGGACTTTCTTCATCCCTTGTCCAAAGCTTCGTGTCTCCCAATACCATAAATTATTTTCCTACCATGTTACAAATGAAGATCAGCCCAACCATCCCAAGAAAACTTGAGTGTTTGGCTTCTGTGAACT
The DNA here is from genome assembly GCA_013400855.1 of Buphagus erythrorhynchus. NCBI lineage: Eukaryota > Metazoa > Chordata > Aves > Passeriformes > Sturnidae > Buphagus > Buphagus erythrorhynchus. Next base: position 62,484 of record VZTT01008769.1, read on the forward strand.
CTTTCTGACATCTGCTCTTTCATGTTGCAGATTCCATAATGTTTATTGCACATACATTACTTCCAGCTGTGTGAGCATCGTATCTCTGCCAGCTTCTCACCTACCTTGTCCTTCTAGGTAAGTGTTGGGTCTGAGCTCATGTTACAGTGTCGCAAGAAAGGTTTCTGTGTTCCAAGCTTCTCAAATTCCTATTTCTTTTAGTCCTGCAGGAGAAGCCTCATCCCCCTCACTAGTGTTTCTATCCAGCTTGAGACCTCAGCTGCAAAACCTGGCCCAGGCCCGGATTTTATGCCACTTGTCCTGTGTACTGACTGTGTGCCTGCAGTGGATTTGCTCACTTTGCAGCTGCATCTTCAAAGAGGTATTCAAGCTTCCACAAACATAATTTGTGAGAGGTCTTGCAGATTTTTTACTCTCACACATCCTTTGCTACCATGTAGAAGAAATGAGAGTTCCTATCTCAATTGCAAACCCTCTTTTCCAGTGTCTGAGAAGGACTTGCATATTAGAAAGGAACAAAAGTGATAACTGATTAGAAGTATGTATCCGATGCCAGGCAGGCTGGCAGGTAGGACTGGGGGTGAAGTGAGGACATTGAAGAGGACAGCCCTACTCTGTTAATATTCTGCTCTTCTCATGTTCACTGCTATTGGGGATCAGCACCTTGCAGCAGTTGATTTTTTTTCCCCTATACACTTCTCCCAGGAGACTCACTGGAAATGCAGTGAAATTCTTTACACCTTTGCATACTTAATTAGGGAAGGGTTAAAATAAGCAATGGCCCTTCCCCTTCTCACTTACACCATCCATACATAGCTGTAACTTTGTTCTTTCTTCAGGGGAGGTGCACCCGACACAATCCTCCATGTCCATCACAAACAGGAGTGAGGCAAGCCAGTGCACGGTAAGTACTGCAGGGATTGGGTGTGGGAAGAGGTGGAGAGGAGGGGAAAAATTACACCACAAACAGGAGGGGGAATATCATATCAAGGATGGGATGTGAACAGAATAGCAAAGATGGAGTTAGCACTTCTGAGATGTGAACAAACTCTTTACTGAGAGCTGTTGTCTGGGGTGTGACCCTTGTGAGGGAGCCATGCAATGTACTGCCCTCCCTCTGATCCCAGCCTGCCTGCTCTCTGCATAGGGTGCTGGTGGAGGACGGAACAGGTGAAGCTGTGGTGCTGTGCAGGAATGAACATGTGGCAGCAGTGCTAGGCCTGAGCCTTCTTGAGTGGGAAGCTGTGCAGAACTGTGTACAGAGCAGGGGCAGCATGTGCATTCAGCATGGGGAAGCTCCTGGAACAGCGGTGAGTGGGTTATTCCAGCAGCAATTGCAGTCTGCTGGGCTCAAGTCTTGGCTGGACGGGATTTCCCTTTTCTCTGGGTGTTCCAGAGCCTCCCTGCCTCCCTCTGAACACTCCCTGGCAACACGTTCTTTCCTTCCTCAGTGTCTAGAGGAACTCGAGGATCTTGTTGCTTGTTACCTAAGGAGTCTGTGCAGGAGTCCTCTCATATGTCGGCCTATCCTGTTGGATTTCAGCCTAGACAGGAAGCCCTCCAAGATCCTGCAGCCTGGTAAGCAAGAACTACTGGCTTATCTAAAACTTAGCGTGGGAAGGAAGGGAGGAGGCATCTCACCAGCCTGGGGAGGGAGAGGTGCCTTCACTGCCCACAAAGCAAGATCTTTGAAGGATTTTCCTGGAATTTTGATTTCTGTGGTGCAGAACTAAGTTGTGTCTTAGTAGATCTATGGCTATAGAAATAGAGAAAAAGTATTATGGAAATCACTAAAACAACATACATTAATTTCTCTACTTCACATAGAAAGAGTTTTTGTTTTTGAGAAAGACTCCCAGTCTTCGTCTGGGACAGGAATCTGATCAGCCAGAGTTATTGTGCTGACCTCTCAAATCATGTGGGTTTTGACTTTAGACAGCATGTAGGGTCAATAGTAGGCCTGTAAATCCTCACCTGGAAATCAACACTGAAGCGTTTTGAATTCATGAATGCTGAGGTTTGAGCTCATGCTGCCACAACTATGCAGTTGCTGTGTTAAGGGGACATTCTTCACGCCAATTCTTCACACTGTTTGCACAAGTACCTAGTGCTTAAATTTGAGTCCTGGTGCTGCAGGAGTTGATTTGCTAAGCTCACCAGGGGATGCTCTGCACTGGAGGCTGTTTCTGGCTGTCATGTACACTGTTGGTAAAGGCAGGTTGCTGACACTGATAGAGGGTACAAAACTCAGTGCATCAGCTCTGTGAGCACATAGTTCACAGCATTTCACAGTGTAGAATGTCTGTTTCTTCCGAGTTCAGACGGGTATTGACAAAATGCATTAATCTGCCTATATGCTGGAATCATTCATCATGCTGTCCTTTGAGGTTTAGCAGGTCCTGCAAGACCTTTCCTCCCCCAGCAGCTTCTGCAGCTGTGGGCTAGAGCAGAGCTAGAGCCCTGTACTGAGTTGTTACCCATTGTATCCTTCCCCTGCAGCTCCCCCGCAGCTGCGGAATTTTCGCTGTGGTGAAATGGAGTTCGTGTCACAAGTAGGGCCTCGTCCGAGCCTGCTGTGCCTGAAGGTGGAGGAAGTGGGACAAGATGCCTTACACTACCTGAACAGCCAGAGGATGAGGAAGGCATCCAGTTCCTACTGAGTGGGAGCCACTGCTTAATATCCCTCCCAGTGGGAGAGGAATTATGCAAATACCTGCTGGGATCAGGAGCTTTTTTAATCTTCTTTCCAGTGGGAGCATGAGCCTCTGAGCATGAGCCTGTGAGCACAGGGTGAAGTGTGCAGTCAAGCAGCTGCTGTGGGTTGTGGATTTCCTGAATGGTCACTCTGGGGCATTGTCAACCAGTGATACTGGGCTACATTTTGGAAGAGGGGTGTTCAGTGCTTCCTATGTGACAGCTCTTGCCTTGGGCCTAGGGCACACAGTGTGTGCATTTTGTGTGGTAGTAATATCTACTAAATAAAGCTATGAAAATATTACTTAAAGAACACTGTATCTGTTTTAGTGTCTATTTTAGTATTCAGGTTTACTTGCTATATGGTGACCATTAACAAAACTATACAGTTCCCACAGGGTATGGTCTTTTTAACCTAACTGAAATTATTAAAATTACACTTTTTAAAGCATCTCCTTCAAGAATAGAAGGGAAGTGAGTAAGCTGCTGTTTAGAGACTACATCACGGTACTAAATGACTAGATTGTTTGGGCATTATTTTGCAGTTTATGAACAGCAGCCTGAACTCTAGGTGGGGCTGGTAAGAAGAGGCAGGCACTGAGCTGTGATACAGGCAGTGGGTTTATTGAGCCCAATATGAGTGAAGTATCTTCCCTCTCAAGGCCTGCTGTCCACTTCTGAGACCAAAGTTTGAGTGGCACAAGACCTGATGGATGACACCATTCAGTAAAGTTCTAAGACCCCATCCTAAAAGGTTGCCAAAGTAGCTTAAAGCAGAAGTCTCTGCAAATATTGCTGTGATAGCCTTATTTTCTGTGGGTGCTTTCTGCAGAACAGAAAAGATTTTACTAAAGTTTACTCTCCACCCTCTAGAAAGAAAACAAACCAAAAAATACCAACCCAAAATAAACTATCTCAGCCTGAGGACAATGTTGACTGTAAGTGATAAGACAAAGACATCTGGTTAAAAAGCATACCTGAAAGTAGTCCTGTAACATGAAAAACACAGTAACAGACAGAAATAGATAGGAAGTACCAGATAACACTTAAAAAATAAAAAGGAAAATTAAGCTTTATTGTTTTATCTGGATTTAGTAACTTTGCATCTGAATTTGAACCTTCCAGTAGTATCTTACTAGTCTCCTTTTCCTCCTCATACTGTATGTTAGTTTCCTGTCTGGTGTCTACTTATCTGTTCTTCTTTTATTTCACATTACAAATGTAATCATCAGTCCTCATACAGGACTTTAAATGTGGTTTGTCTTTGCCACGATATTCCAGGCCTGCTGGCAGTTTTCTAACTCATCACTGTTCTGTCATTCACATCTTTTTCAGACGGGAGTTTGATTTTAGCATTCCGAGAAGATGAAGAAGATTAACTGGCTCTCTTGTATACAATTTTATTAATACAGTCAGAGAATCACAAGCAAAGAGATGGGTGAATCAAATATTTTTTAGGGGGAGTTAAGATTTACTTGCTTTTAGTACTCTGAAGGAGCAGTTCTCAGCTGTATTGCGAGAAACCCTTTTCCTGTTTGTGTCTTAACTTCTGCCCACGATCAGAATTCTGGTCACTGTGTTAGATCAGACAAGGGAAACATCTTGTCCTGCAATCAGAACTCTTCCTTTATACAATTCTCCTTATCATATTCCTTGTTTTCTTCGTGAAACCAAACAAAGTGTCCTGTTGTTGCTGTGGGTAAGAATTAATAACACAGGAAAAATCAGCTAATTTCATGTTTGTGCTACTATGTAATCTGTAACTGGCAGGAACTGTTAAAGTCCTCAGCCCCAGAGGGAGGAAAGCCTGAAGTGAGTCCTGCCATCAGTGTAGCTGTAGTAACTGTTCGGTGTGGAAAGACAGACATGTTCCTTTCAGCTGATTTTCTTTAGCTTATCCTTTCACCAGTTCACCTCCAGGTCCTACCACCCAAAGCCAAAGCTGATGAATACTGAAGGCAGCTGTCCTGTGCTTTGTCTGTGTAAGCCCTCCTTATTCCAGGTCTGTAGGGGATTGCTCAGGCTGGCAGCTCCCTCTAGCCATGTTCAAAGTGTCTGTAGTATTTACTGAAGACAGCACACTGTACTGTGGAGTTGTGTGAGTACAGTGGGAGCAAGCAAGCCTTGTGCTGTAGCAGGTCTTGCAAGCAGGGAGGGAGAGGAAAAAGCCCTAAGCCCTCTTATGGCCTTGCAGCCATAAACTGCAGCCCAGGTCCAGAGGGTGCACAGGAAAGAGAACGAGGGGACAAGTGAGAGCTGAGAGTTGATGGTGCAAGAGAAGGATCTCTGTGGTTGCAGAAAGTGATGAGAGAAGCCTGTGGGAGGGACAAGCCACGTGTCCCACCTAAAGGTGGGGATGGGGAAAGGATGGGCAGAGGGGAAAGACACATTATCCCATTCTGGCAGGCTTGGGATAGGTCTGCTGCTGCAGCCAAACTCCCAAAGAGGATCTACATATTTTGTACATGTAGGTGTTTCTCTTCCCAAGCTTACCTCCAGGTCCAGCAGAGTTTCCCATTGCTTTTTAGAGGCTTTGTGTTGACAGCAGGTACAAGGGAAGCAAGAGCATCCAGTGACAAGCTGGAAAGGAGGATGACACTGACTCTGCATTCAGGTTCACCAGCTGCAAGTTGGTCACCTTTGTAACACTGAAATCTGTAGCAAAAGAATAGTGAGAGGCTACCAGTACAGGAACACAGCAGGGAAGACAAATAAAGTGTGTATTTATTCCTTCCCATTTTTCTGAATATGGATGAAAATAGACCCTGTACTGGAGACCAATTGCAATGAAGTCCTGCCCATAGAAGCATTATGGCCTTTCTCGTGTAGAACAGGAGAATGTACTTTGGACCTTTGGAAAGTTTGATTTTCTGTGAGTAAAATGGCTTTTTAAATAAAGAGATTGGGCTAGAGTCAGAGGTATTGTCATCAATAACCACTAAAGGGGCCTTTTGGTTTGGTACACGAATTGGATATAAGCTGGACTGGCTTAAGAAAGTGTCAAAAGATGTGAGGTTTGGTTGGTTGGTTTAGTTTTGATTAACATTCCAAGCAATACAGTCCTTTGAAGTGTGTCTCTCTTTCTGGTCCCCTGGCAGTTGTGTCCCCATGCCAAGGTGACAATCAGTACCATGAGAAGCATATGAGATAGCAGAAGCAAACACAGACACTTTCATTCATCCCAGGGACAGACAGAAGTGGTTGGATTAGCCATGCTTTCAGTCCCTTCCCTGACTGACACAGCTGCTGGAGGAACCCCCTGGTGCACCAGGAACAATGTTGAAACTCTCCTCTCCCCCATGCCTGTGGTCTCGGGGTGCTCTTGAACCCTATCTGTCACTGATGTTGCCCATAGCCTTGGCAATGCTGTTTTCAATCACACAGGTGTAGATGGCATTAGCAGTGATGTTGTGCAGGAGGGAAACCACCCTCACAGTGATGTTTTCGGGGTTCAGCTCGTAGCTGTTGTTGGCAGCGTGGGGCAGGTGCTCCCCAGTGTCACCATAGGCCATCCAGTGCACGACAGGGCAAGGGAACCAGTGCAGGACTTGGCACTGCAGTGTGTCCCCATGGCTGCTGTTCTCCACCTGCACCATGGGGATGCTGAAGGCTTTGGGAGGGAAAACAGGGAGAGAGTCAAAACAAGGCAAGTGGTAGGAACTGGTCAGGAAATACCCAACTGCATCTACCAGTTCCAGGTATTTCTAGGCTGCTTGCACAGCACTGCCTGTAGCCCAGCCAAAAACTGGCTCAGACAGCTGTGTACAGGTTGGGCCATGGGAGGATGACTAGAAGGAATCTAAGGACTCCTAGGACATGGCAGTCCAGCTTGACAGGACCTGCTGAGGTCGTGACACAGCTTTAGTGTCTTTTATTTATTCTTAATAATGGGGGGAAGATGATTCACTCTCTCCACTCACTGAGAAGGGGGTCTGACCAACACCTACAGCTTCACAGAATTGGAGAATCGTTAAGGTTGGAAGAGACCTTTAAG
>VZTT01008770.1:0-37108 GCA_013400855.1 Buphagus erythrorhynchus
CTCTGCCGGCTTTGGGGTTTGGGTTTTGGGGTTCGGGCAGCCCTGCAGCGCCCCACGGGAACGCGCCTCGTCCCACGGGAACGCGCCCGGCGCCGCCGGCGGGGCACATCGCTCTCCGGGGAATCGATTCTCTCCGGAGCCCGCGTGTTCAATGTTTTCAGGCCATTTGCTTCATCGCAGCCGGAGAACGGGGACACGGTGGATTGGGAACAGCTCTGTTGGAGACCTAGCCTGAGTGCAGTGCTGTAGAAAGTGGTTTTTCACAAAACAAAACTAAAAAGAAAAGGAAAATATTTCTGTATGTCTGTATTTAGGATTTTCCCCTGTTTTGTTTATTTTTCCCCTCAGGATATATTTAAAAATTGAAAATCTATAAATGAAAGGGTCAGGAAATCTTTCCCAGAAAAATTTTCATTAATCAAAAGTTATTCTTCACAAAAAGCCTTGGCTTGCTGCCCTATGGGAAGAGGCTATGCTGGGTGGGCATGAGGAGTGGGACAGACCAAGGGCCTGTCTGTCTGTCCGTCTGTCTGCACCGCTGCTGCAGGGGGAAGATGAGAGCAGGGCAGGCACATGAGGAGAGTTAGGCTAGCACTGACAAACTACTGGGAGGGGGTGGGTTTGTGCTAAATGATCTTTAATGGGCTCTTTTCATCCTCGAAGGTATCTAGTCTGTTTTCCAGCTGGTTCTGCCTGGATTTTGTGCTGTCTCACAGGTGCCCCGGGGGTACCACCCACGTCTGCAGTGCTGTGCACGCTGCTGTGGGCTGCCTTGGCCTCTCTGCTTCCTGTGCTGGGGATGGGAGAGGCTCTGCTGGCTTTGCTTTTGGATCTGGATGGGGTTGGTGTTTGCTGGAGGAAACCAGTGTGGTTCAGGCTGAGGAATGAGCCAATTGAACGTCCTGCAGGGCACAAACCTGGGCCAGAGTTCTTCATTAGCTGCCTGCCTGGTGGCTGCTAACAGCGTTACAGAGCACTTACCCAGCCCAGTAAATCCTGCTGTGTGAGGCAGGATGAGCAGGATGAGCTAACAGCCGAGTCTGCGTGCTGGCAGGAGCAGTGCCACTGCCAGGGGAGCTCTGGTGGTCCCTGCTTTCCAGTGGACACAGTGACTTTCTAACCTCAAGGCTACCACAGGCAGCACCTAAGGAGAGGCTGAGAAAACTTCCCTACCAAGCTACAGTAATCATGCTTCGCTCTTTGCCCGTATCCCCGGCTGGCTCCTGGTGTTGTCCATGGAGGGAAGACAGCACTTTACCTTCCTGCTAGGGTAAAAGCAGAGAAATCTCACAACAGGTTCCTGAGCCTGGCACTCTGCATTGTCCTGCCATGTGCTGCTTATTCACATGGGCCCTGCCTGGTGCCTTCACATCTCCTCCCACACAGTCCTTCATCCTGTTTGCAGTCACTTTCTGTCATCTCATGTAAATAGATGTGAAAAGGTGTGTGCATTTTTAGTACCTGCTGTTTTCTCCCACCACCTCCCTGCCATCCTGGTGGCATGGGGAAATGCAAGCCAGCCCCAGATCACCCTCTGTACCCAAACACCAAGGGACAAAGCAGTTCCTGGTGCCAGTGCTCTCCACAGCTCTTTGCAGGCAGATGGGATATCTCTGCACATGCTGCCATTAGTGGAGCTGTTCCCTTTCCAGCAGGGGCCAGCGAGCCTTTCCCTTTCCCTTTCCCTTTCCCTTTCCCTTTCCCCTTCCCTCTCCCTTTCCTTTCCCCAGAGTTTTCTATCCTGCTGCTGACAGAACAGTGGGTTCAGCATCTGCTTTCATTAGCAGTGAAAGGTCAGGTCTTTAGCACTTGGTTTGTTTCACTGTTGCTGTTTTATTTTGCTATAGGTAGGTGAATTCTGCAGTTACATCTGTGCTTGCTGCCTCAGGCTGGTTAGTGCACCCTGGGGCATGTGGCCAGCTTCCCCCAGCTTGCCCAGCAGCTCAGTGAACTGGGCCTTGCCTCTCTCTGTGGGCTTCAGAAGATGAATGTCCCTGCTTGGACACTGCCTTTGGACCCAGCTTTCACAAAAGCACCTGGTGAACAGCTTGTGCTGGAGCAAGAGCTGTGGGCTGCTGTGGCTTCCTCTCCCAGGCACCTGTGGTTGCTGCCCTGCTCATGCTTTAGTTTAACCTTCCCTGCAGCAGGAAAGATGGAGTTGGCCTTGACCCTGCATGCCCAGAGAAGCCCATTAGGTTTTCCTGGGAGGTGCTGTTCGGGGTGTACAGGATGGGAAGTAGGAGCACTGCCTGGAGTTTGGATGCAGAAGTCTCTGAGGCAAACATTGTCCTTCTTCCCTGCCTTCCCCCTCCTCTCATGTATTGGTTGCGCTGCTTCTCATATTTTGCTCTGGAGGGGTTAATACTTTTGTTTATTGTTAATTTTTTTTCTTCCTTGGAGAGCGTCTTTTGTTTTCTTGAATAGGCTTCTGGTATTCCATTGTCCTTTTGTGTGCTCCATAGGCTTCTCCCAGGCTCTGTGACCCTGACTTGCTGTGCCCCAGCCCCACATCATCCCCCTGCCCAAGGCTCTGCTGATTCTCTGTACCCTCGTACTGCAATGTGAAGGTTCAGCCATTACTAACTGTGCCAGTTCAGATAACCAACAACAGCTAAAATAAATGAGAGGTGCAGTGAGGTGCCCTGTTAATGCACTTCCCTACTCAGGCTTTTAAAGGGGAAAAAAAAAGGTCTTTTTTTGAATCATTGATAAGTTCAGCTTCACTCAGGGTCACTTATGCAAAAACCTAATATTGATTTTTCATCTTTGCTTAGAGTAGCTTCCCACGCATCTGTTCAGGATGCAATGGGGACTCACTTGTCAGCATATGACTCACCTACTCCTCTAAATTTTTCTTTTTTCAAGGATAGAGGAGCAGCCAACCAGCTCACAGGATGCTTGACCTTACACTGTAGGATCAGAGGTTGCTGTGCTACAAGCTGAGGCTCTAGACATATTTTCCACATTTGCTTTGTTCCTGTTAAGCAGGAATATCTTTAACAAGGCAGATAGCTCTCAAAGTCATTAAATGTTCATTAGGGAAGCAGTTCTGCCAACCTTTCAGATTCTTATTGATGTCCTTCCAGGTCTCTGACCTAATTCTGGAGTTCTCCCAAGGGCTACATTGCTATCTGGAAAGAAAGCAAAATAGGGATAATACAATTGTTGTGGAATCCCTGACTGCACATATAACATTCTCTTTTTCACACACTCATTTCTGAAAGTCTCCAAAGCTGAAATAGATACCTAAACCCAACCCTCTCTGAATGGCCTAACAGAAAAATTGATTTATAGGCAAAGTGAGGCAGAGGAACTAAATATGGTACCTTTCTCTGACATGGAATGCTTCCTCCATCCGTTCAGACAAGGGGACAGAGTATGCATGTCCCTGCCTGGGTTTTCCAAGTTGTCTCTGTGTCCCAGAAGCTTTGACTTCCTGCAGGAGAGGTCTGCACAGGCAGGCTGTGACTGCAGCCCTTGGGCACTGTGTGAGCACTGCAGGATGGTCCTAAGAGGAAAAATGAGAGACCCAGACCAGACTGCTTCAACAACAGAGAGATGGACATTCACAGAAATGCTGAAGCATTAGTAAGATGTAGTTGGGGATATGCCATGACATCCTTGATATTTCTGAGAATTAGTCTTATACAAATCTCAAATGACTATAGAAAAAGCCCCAGCTGTGTCCCATACAACAAAAGTGTGGCAGTCAGCCTTTAATTTAAAGCAGGTCAGTTTATAGTGTAGGCTCTTAAGAGCTGTTGCTTGAGCTGGAATAGCAACTTCACATCCTTCATCTTCTGCAGAGGTTATTTGTCATCAGACATGTAGCAGTGTGGAGCCAGTGGTTTTCCTCGTGGCCTGTAATGCCTCCTGCTCTCTGAAGGGACACTCAGCTCTTCTGCATGGGGGCTTTGAGTGCATTGGTCTCGAGGGGCTTCCAGAGCCTCTGCTTCTGAGGACTCTCTTCTCTCCAGTATTTCCTCATGCATTTCTCCCAGCTCAGTGTCACAGGCTAATAAATAAGAGTAAGCAGAAATGGAAAAAAAGGGAATAATTGGATTTTGTATCCCCAGAGTGCTTTGCCTGCTTTTTTTGGTGCTAGGGTGTTTAAGCCATTGGTATCTTTACTGCTCTTCTCTACACTTTTAGTAAAACAAGATCTATTTAGGAAGCAGCTTTAGGATGGCTGATTTGATTTTCCATTTAGACTGTGGTTCTGCATAAACTTAGTGGACAGTAATCACATTTGCTTCCTCCTGTGATCCTCCTCTTACTTGTGTAGCAGATATTAACAGTCCTCCCTTTTCTGTCTGTTTTCCATAGTACATGGGCTGTATTGAAGTGCTGCAGTCAATGAGATCCCTGGACTTTGGCACACGAACACAAGTCACCAGGTAGGTGGTATAAAACTGAGATTCAGACCAAGAATGAAAAGCCCAAGTGCTAATTTTTATATAAAGCTGAGGGTGCATGCCAAGCTCTGAGACAATTTTGAGTAGGAGTTCGCATGTTTTGTTTTTGTTTTTTCCTAAGTGATGATTTGATTTATTTGATCATTACAATAAGCTATTTGCATTGGGAAATGAATTGTTTGAGGCACAGATGTAATTCCTCTCCCAGTTGCTGCTCAGAGAGCCTCCCCCTGCAGTGGCAGCACAGAGCAGACATCCCCAGGCAGCTGGGGACCGGCAGCAGCCGGGCTGTGCACATGGCTCAGCACTGCCTGCACGCTCTCCCAAGGCACAGGGGAAATCCTGGTGCTGCTGTGCCTGTGGGTGCCATGGCCAAGGTGGAGAGCCAGGATCCTCACAGGGCTCTCTGCCATGCTGCAGAAAGTGCCATCAGTCTCTCAATCCAGCAAGGTCATCTAAGGAATTTTTATCAGATGTATGACATCGCTTGACCCCATCTGCACCAAGCCTAGGCTCAGCTGGAAGTGGAGTCACAAGGAAAACATGTTGAAATACAGCTGTTTCCATCTGTACTGCAAGCCTAAGTTTTTAGGCTGCAAATCAGAAAATAGATTAATATTTCATTCTCAGATACAACTGGGGATGTGGTTAAAACATGAAATATTTTGTGGTATTTTGAGAACTTTGTAACTTCTGTTGCAGACTGCTGCCAGTTTCTGGGTGTAGATTGTTAGTACCCCCACGCCTGGGGGGTGGCTGAAATGTCCTGTCAGAAATAGAAAAGCACAATTTTATTTTTACATTTATTCTTGTAAGTCTGGCAGTGCAGGAGTGTTTGAGTTTTCAAAACAATCACCCAATTATCCAGCTGAGTGCTGCGTGGTGCTGCGATGTGCTCACAGTCCAGCAGTCAGGACTCGAGCTCTGCCAGGCAGCCCCAGCAGCCACCCAACAGCTTTTTGGAGAGGTGGGTGGGTGCAGGTTATCTTGACCTGTCCTTAGGCATGTTGCCTTGTCCTCTCAGCTGCTTTTCTGGCATAGCTCATGCTGAGGATGCCAGGAGTGTGGTTGAGGCTTCCTGCACCTGCCCAGCTCTTCCTTCCTGCTGGAGGGAGATTTTCAGATGCTGCTTCGCTTCCTTAAGTTTGTATCCAAAAAGACATAGAGAAGGGAAAGCAACGTGAAGGGATTAGTGTTACATTTATACCTGCTGGCTCCCAGATTTACCAGTTGAAAGAAACTGAAAAACATGAGTCTTTCAATGCCTATAGATTTCACTTGAAAGCTGTCCTGTTTGTTTTATATTCAAAATCAGCATGCTGACATTTACAGCTGGTATAAGCCCACACTCACCCAGTTTCTGCATGTGTGTATGAAGATACCAGTATACTTCCCTCAGGCAAGTCTTTTACAGACCAAGAAGACCCATGTAATATACCCAGCTCAGGCCACTCTGTTCTTCACAGCTCAGCCAGAGGGCAAGGTTATCTCCTGTTTGCAAGAGGTGTGTGTGCTGCTGTGCTGACAGAATGGAGCTTTGGATGGTTTGTTTGGAAAATAATGAATATGAATTACTGCGTGACAAGAGCTTGCCAACTTAAATTTGGGCCAGATAGTTAGGTTTTGTTAAGCAGAACTGTGTCAAAACTTAACAATGGAAATATTTCCATCACCTAAAAAAAATGCCACTGCTGACCTTAACAGGCTCTTTTGTGCATGAGAAATTCAAAACTTAAACTGTTTGCAAACCAAATGCTGAAGTGCTGAGCTCACAGATGCAGACTTTAAAGTTCAATCGATGACAAGCTGACTGGAGCAAAGATAACATTGATTATTCCCCTATTGTTCTCTCAGGGGAGTAAGTTTATAGACACATGCACAATGCACCAACTAAGGAACTGCTGGAAATTATCTCATTTTAACCATGCCTGTTATTTGAATTGGGATAAAAAATATTTTTACTTTGATGGCATTTCACTAAGCAAAGAGGCATCTTCTGTTTTAAAGGGATGTAGAAAAGGTCTCTAGTTATGTCTGCACCCTGCCTTGCTTTATGTGTATGTGCATGCTTAGTTACCTCATAGTGTCTCAAACTGAAGAGATTATTTAGCTACCTAATGAATGTTGGAAAGACCAACAAACTCATGTTTGCCAAAGTGCAGTGAGGAGTCCAAGGAGATGAACATGGAGGATTGACTTTCTGTTTTCTTGCTGGACTTGCATTTTCAGTTACTTGGCAGGCACATGGTTGGGGAAGGCAGAAAGTACCTCTCTGGTGCTATGAATGGCCGTGGGATGCAGAGGTGCTGTGTGGCCAAATGACCCCAGGGCAGCAAGAGAAGAGCTGGGCACTGAGATGCTATTCACCCTTGGTGGCTTTGGGGTGAGGAGGTTGGCAGAGGAGATTCCACTGCAAGTTTTCCAGCTCTCTGCTGTTGCCTGCCCATGACCTGACTTGTTCTTAGGGACATCTCTCCCATTTTGCAGAAATCTGTGATCTCAGACTCCATGTAGATGACAAAAGTAACACCAAAAAATGACAATAAGCATAACAGATTCTTCTGCTTGATGGTCTTTTAATTTTTTGGCAATGGTTAGCCTGTGCTTGCTGCTCTGGATACAAGATGTGTTTGGGTTGTCACCCTTGTGCTGTGGCAGGTCCTGCCTTTGCTGGACCTTGATGTGTGCTTCTCTTGTCCAGCCCTTCAGCTCTTTTCCTCTTACACATTTCCCACTTCTGTTAAGTCAAGCTGGTTATTAGTCATCAAATTTGGGCATTTCTGGGAAAAGGGATTCTGTATCTTGGATTGAGGCATTAACTTGCAAACTCAAAAGTGGTCAGACAATGAGGGGTGAAGGATGCCTGAAATGTGCAGCTAGGGAGGGCTGCTGGAAGAAGGCTGACTTTGTTTGGAAGATTAATTTCAACTTTGTTGAGCCACATAATCCCTTTCTGTTACATGGTGTAGGCAGGGCCCTAGATGCTTAAAAGCAAATCCTCAACAGCATGCTTGCTTGCTTACATCAGCCCATCTTTCGTCTTTTATTCTCATTTTAGGGGAACAATGAACAAAGTGGCTCAGTGTTACTGCCCGCAGGCGCTCGCAGGCACGCTCTGGGAGCAGCAGGGGCTATGTCTGCCACAGGTTTCACTCCAGGGCTGCAGACCCAGAGAAAACCTGTGGACTGTACTTCTGAGTGGGCTTGGAAAAAAAAAAAAAGCTGGTTTAAAGGCTTATGGATGCCAAAAATGGGTCACTCATTTCAGTTTATCATGGATGCATCCACAGTTTCTTTTCTTCCTAGTATATGGTGCAGTTTCTAGTTTGTGGAAATGACTGCATGTAGGAAGTGTCTAGGTGTTACCAAACTCCTGCTTTTCAGACCTTTAAAATAATATTTGTAAAGTTTATTTAGATCACTTGGAAAATCACCCAGAGGTATGCAGCAAGAAATGTCTACGACTATTTCCCCTACCAAAGAGAGGTAATGGAAACTATTAAGTAGAAATGGTTTGCTACTTTTTGGTTCCTTTTTACTGGTGAAGTGGGCAGCCACCATACTGGCTTGTACAAGAACAAGAACTTGTGGCTGGCAACTCAGCCTACAACTCTTGATTTCACATGGGCTGCCTGACATGTGCAAGAGCCCATTTGTCACCAAAAGAGACAACTTCTCTGTTTTCCCAATTTGTTCTGTATCTGGTTTTCTTTCTAGGTAAGGCTAGACTTGAAGGCTCCAAGTAGCCTTAATGTCTTGGCTCTGATTTTAATTTCCTTTAATATTGAATGAGAAGATGAGTTCTCATTTTCCAAGCTGATTATTGGAATCTGCAAGATCATCCTGCAGGAAGCCTTCCTCTTTTCTTTTTTTTTTTTTCTTCATGTTTGGCCTTCCTCCTGCTAACAGCTAAATAAAACAGGAGCTAACCAAGAAGGGTATCAGGTATTTGCTTAAAAAACATATTTTAAGTTGCGTATGGGGCAGTACTTTGCTTTTAAATGCTAAGAAGGGTCAGTGTTTAAAAGGCTGGGTTTCTGACCCATCTTGTGTAGTCCACAATGAGGCCCCTTTTCTTCCCTGCTGTTTTCCCTCAGAAAATATTGATTATATTTTGCTGTGGGTGAGGACTCCATTAATTTGACAGCATCCTGGTTGAATTTCTCAGGGTGTTCCCTGGCAGGAAGCCTCAATGTAGATCAGTGATCTTCAGTGCTTCAAGCACACAGCCCACTGGTGTGGCATCCCATGGGGCACTGAGCAGCACTGCTGGGTTCACCAGTGCTGGGCTGCCTTTACTTCCTCTCTGATCTGCAGGGTCCTGGAGGGACCACACTCCTCACTGGGCATCTCTGCTGCATGGGACATACCTGGCTGGAGCATCTTGTCATTGTGTGCTCTCCTGATATTTTTCAACCCTTCTGAACCAAAAATTTCTCAGGAGGTGAAGGCCAGTGGTGTTTTCCTCCCACACACACACAGGGATCTGGAAACAGACAAACTGTCCCAACCAGCTCATTTCCTAATTAGCTCTTTGGATAATAATTCAGTAATACAAACAAATAATTAAACAAACTCCCTTCCCCTTTAGAACAAAACAAAATCCCAGCCTTGGAAGGTAAGTCTGAATTCAGCCACAAGAGCAAGGCTGAGGCTTGAGGTGCCCAGTGTGGGACCCTAAGCCTGGGAAGATGCCAGGGCCAGGGCAGCTGGAGATGCTGGGGCTGTGCTGGTCCAGGCAAGGTTATGGAAGCTTGCTGAGCACAGCCCAGCCCTGTAAGGCACCGTTTTCCTGTTGACTTCAAAGAAGTAGCTATCAGTGAGGAAAAGCCTGGAACTGCCAGCAGAAAGGTTTTTTCCCAGCTGCTGTGCTAACCTTGACCAGGGTTGTCAGTGCTGTGCTGTATGTCCAAACCAGTCACTTGCCTGAGCAAAGGCCAGAATTTACCTTGTTTTAGTGTGGAAAATAGGCACAGCACAGCACTCTGTTATCCTGTGTGTGATTTATCTTTGACCTAGAAATGAGCATGTGTGTGCTTTATGCCTTACTCTTCTGCTGCCTCAACTGAGAGGAACCTGCAGAGGAGAATGGGTGGCTGTAGAGAAGGTCCAGTTTGGGAAATTCCTAGCAGAGAGGGAAAGATGTGGACTGATAGCTCTGAAAAGGAACTGGAGAAGCTGATTATACATCCCCACCCCTCCACAGTGTTGTTTGGGTTATTGTGTGTTTTGGTTCTGGCTTTTTTTTTGGGATGGGGGTGTTGTTTTGGTTTTTTGGGGGGTTTTTGTTTTTGGAAAAGAAATCCTAAACCCCAGAAAGCCAATCAGAGCACCCAGCTGGGCTCACTCTGCATGCACTTGCTGTGCTAAATAGGAAGGATTAAGCAGGGAGGAGCCCTTCCTGCCAAGCAATAGACCTATCAGCCATTCTGAGGAAAAGGCTTTGAAGGTATTAGGTTGTTTGTCTTGAGGGTTTTTTTTAATTAAACAAATTTTCATAAGGTGAAACTGATGTGTTTGATGAAGAAAAAGAATCAATGCAAACCAGACTGCTGAATCACTGTATTTTGTTAAATAGTTCTTTTGGTTGTTTTTTTTTATTTAAACAGTGGGAGGAAAGAAGAAAGAAAAACAACTGTGAAAGACCTTCCAGAAGATTTAGGAGTTTATAAGTGGGCCGATAACAATAAATTGCAGAGTTGCTGGCTCTGTTACAGATGGTGCATGTGAAATGATCCAACAGTTTGTGCTGTATTTTTTTATTTGCAGGGAAGCAATAAGCCGACTGTGTGAAGCTGTGTCGGGTACAAATGGAGCTATAAAAAAGCGGAAGGTAAATCCTGTTTTAGCTTAGCAATTATTTTTCTATACCTGCTTTTGATAAGCTGGATACATGATTCCCTAACAGGCTTCAGTCCATGTGAGAATTAGCACATATTAATCCATCTGAACTCAGCCTGGATAACATAGAAGTGCTGGTAGCAGAGTGTTTAGCCTGGTTGGTTTGGGGCTGAGGCTATGCCCCACTTGATTTTTCTCAGCATTAATGCTTTGCCCAGAGTTCCTGATTCTACCAGCCCTTGCAGTGCATGGTGCTTTACTAATTTTAGGCTTTGGCTCCTTAATTATTGGAAATTTTTTTGTTTTTGTTTTTTTTTTTTTTTTGTTTGCAAGAGGGAGCTGATTCACTGGAAGATTTTCTGCTGCTTATTTATATATACAAAAAATTAAGCACAACTAAAATGGCAGTGTTTAATGGATTTTATTAGGTAACTGGGATGCAATGAGGGGCAACATCAGTAGTTACTGTTGGGTTGTGTCCAGCAGAACTTACTGATTTCTTTCTGTAACTGTGCAGCTCAAGAGGAATGAACTCTGATGTGTTCCAAAAAAGGAACACATGAGAGAATTTCTTGCTTTACCCAGAAACACTTCATCCTCCGGAAACAAAGAGAAGTTCAGGAAGAAAAATGCACATTCTGAATTACTGAGCCAGCTGTAACATTTAACTCACTGGGATTTTGCTTTAAAACGTTTTTTCCTATTATTGACATAAACCCCATTCCTACCAGTATTGCATTCAGAGCTGATGTTTGTTAGAAGATCTATTTGTGTTTGATCAAGCCATTATCTTTGCTCCATTGAAAGTCTCAATAAGATACCATAAAAGCTCCTTGACTTTGATATGTTTCTGCCCCTTACAGACTGGGCTGACAGCCTCTTTCTTTTGTTTCTTTGTTAAAAGCCTCCAGTGAAGTTTCTGTCTTCTGTACTTGGCAAAAGTAACCTTCAGTTTTCTGGCATGAATATAAAGCTGACCATTTCAACAAGCAGCCTCACTTTGATTAATGCTGACACACAGCAGGTAGGATACATGTAATCAGTGTCCCTTTCTCCATGCCACAGTTTTCTCCTCCTTTGTGGCTTCTGAGGAAGGCTGTGCCCTTCAAAGGGAAAGCAGCACCCTTTAGCAGACCTGTGCATGCCTGGAGAAGCTGAATTACATGACGCCTCTGAATTGAAAAATGAAAGCACTTTGGAGGCATTGACATACAGCACAGGTCCTTTTTGTTCATGATATGTTCCATGGGGAGGGATCCTTGAGCACTTGGCAAACTGCTTCTCTGGATGTGTTTGCCTGTAAAGTGCCTAATAAACAAGGCACTAGTCCTGACTGTAGTTTCTGACAAGTCCTAGGGGGGAAAAAGTTGATATCGATATTAGGTCAGAGCTTGGCTTTGGTGTCATTCAAACTATTTTACAGCTGGATAATACATGTGTACAATCAATTATACTGTATAAAGTCTCTAGGCTCCACCGAGGTGTGTTCCTGACAGCCTGGGTTTGCTTGGTACTGGGCTGTGCTCCCTTCCTTCTTGGCAGATATAAGGATCTTTGTCCTGCCCACCTAATTTCTCCCTCAGCTGTTGGTGTCAGCTCCCTGAGTGATCTCACCCTGGGCCAGCATCAGGTTTTGCTCCTAGCTGGAGTAAAGGAACATCAGGGAGGTCATTTTGGCTCACTGGCTCTGAGGAATGCTGCACTGAGCTGGTGCCGTGCTGAGAATCAAGGAACTCTTAGGGGTTTGTCTGTAGTGCAGATGTCTCCTGCTCACTGCACATCTGTTCCAGGAGGGGATTAGGACACCAGGTTTTCCTTCCCTTTGGGTACAATTAAAAGTTGGTGGTTGAATTCATTCTGAAGACCCTTTAAGATCCTGTGAAGATTACTCAGGGATCTAGACATTGCTAAACATGAATGGGTAGTCTCAAAAATATTCCTATTTTTATCTCCTTCCTTCCTAAATGATACATGCATAAATTAATTAACAGGATTTTTATGAATTTACTTGCTTCTTCTATGGAAACATGTTCTGATGGCCTCTAATGTGTGGCCCAAGAGCATGTTTAATTAGTCTGTTATGCTTTTCAGATTATTGCCAACCATCATATGCAGTCCATCTCATTTGCTTCTGGAGGTGACCCAGTAAGTATTGATTTATAAAATATACTTCTGCAGTTATAATGAACTCACGTAATAACTGTTACCTGCAAATACTTTGCTTCATCCCTTCCTTCCACAAGCACTAACAGAGTACACTGCACTTCTGGATCATGACCTGTAATACAAGAAAACTGGGGGACTGACATTGAAAAGGAAATGTGGAATAGTGACTCAGTGCATCTTTAATATATATATGCAGTTAACTTCCCTGTTGCCCATCAGTGAGCCTCAGTTCATTCAAAAGGCCTCTGACTTAGGGATCTAAAAATAAGAATGTGAACATAGGAATTGATCAGTGGTCCCTGTGATCCAATACCTGTCATAAAAGCCATCAGCACTGACACCTCTACATTTTTAGATTAATTTTGACTCAAGCAAACAGCTCCTATGAGACAGATGTGGCACAGCTACTTTCCTCCTGCAGATAGGGCTGTTCTTCTTGGTGTCACAGCCACGAATTCATGGATATTTGCAAGTCAGAGTTTATTAATTCTATTCCAAATTCTTTACTGCAATGACTGTAAGCAGGAAATGTCATCTATCTGTGTTGGATAAGTAATTCCTTAGTACTTATTTACCCTTTTTAGTATTTTTTTATATTATTATCCTGCACTGGTCTTGCACAGCGACTTCAGATTTCAGAGGCTACACTGGGCTGGGTTTGGCCAGTGCTTAATGGCAGGGCCAGCAGGAGATGTGCATGCACACAGATGTGCTGCAGGAATTGGGGTTGGTGGAGCAGCTGCTGACACTTCTTACTGGGAGGATATGTAAAATAGAGGTCTTGCTCACCAGTGGTAACTACAAATCTAGTGGCCCTTCACATAAGGGGCAATTTTGTTGTCTTGTTCAGGTATTTTTTTCAAAATTCTGTTTACATTTAAAATGGGAGGCAGTTTCCACAAGACCTGTCTTTCTACCTGCCCCACATTCAGGGTCTAAGTGAAATTCAGTGTTGCTCTGGGCTGTGAAGAAGTAGCACTATTCTGCCTGATAGTTGAGCCTAATCTGGCTTTATTTTAAAGCAAAATCATCCAGGCATCTACATAAACATTAAAAAGATATAAAAAATAGCAGGTACTGCTCCAGTTACTTTAGTTTCTAGTCATTCCCTAGATCCGATTTATTTTAAAATATCTATCCTAAAATATTTATGAACTTTAAGAAAAACTTGAAAGGAAAAGGAAGGAAATTGAGTTCACTAGAAGCATAAGAAATATTTACCTTGCTTTGTTTTAATGATATTAACTTCAGAGATTTTAAAAAAATATTATCTAGGACAAGTTCTGCAGGCCCTAAGACCTGCCTCTTGTGTCATTCATCGTGAATTATTAAATGATTGTTCTTGTGCATATTGTAAATGCAGCCGTTTCCTGCCAGCTGATTGCATCTTCCCTCAAGAGAGCCATGCCTTCAAGCTGTGAATTGCATTTTCCCTGTCCCACCTTAAAGATCCAAAATAACAAAATACATCTTTAATAATTAAAAGATTGTTATTCATTACCATACCAATTTGACTATAACACTGAATTATCAAGCCACTCTTTGCTTTTGCAGTATCATTAGAAATGTTAATTTTTCTATTCCAGTTCTCTTTTCAGTTTGACTAGAAAAAGAGGATTATTTCAGCGCTGGCTAGAAAGAGAATCAGAAACAGAAAACTGATTGTACTGAGGTTGTCTGATCTCAGCAGCAGCTTTGAGATCCAGGGTAATTTAACTTGATTGTAGCCAGACTAAAAATGAGCAGAAGCAACTGAGATCAGATACCCATTTCATTCTGTATAATTTTAAAGTTTAACTTTTCTCCAAGATGCCTTCAAAACTCAATCTTACTGCTACAAATTGGGAACATTGGAAACTTGTCCTTTGTAGTATGTTAGCACAATTTTATCTTCCACTGATTTTGGTAAGGACTGTCCCAGCCAAAAGCTGTGACCAGCACACAGCCCTGATGTGTTACACAGCAAAAGGTGTGAGCTCCATGGGAGCAGTGGAAGGAGCAGCACTGCCTGCTGATGAGGCACCAGTTGTGTTTCTACTCCTGTTGCAGAGCTGGAATTGAATACACAGTTTATTGAAGACCCAGAGAGTGCCAAATGGTCTAGTGCATTTTTTAGGAGAAAAGGAATATGGGAAAATTACTCTGTCGATAGCCACCAGTGTGTCACTGATATTTTCCTTGGCTCACATTGCTAGTATGTCTGGTTGTTTTTCCCTGAAAGAAGCGTGCATTTTAAAGCTAAAAATGTATCTGTCTATATGCAAGTGCTGTGCTGTGGTGGTAGAGTTGTTTATAATTACAATGTTCAAGACATTTGTTGTCTTCTTTCCTGTAGGATACAACAGACTACGTGGCATATGTAGCAAAAGACCCTGTTAATCAGAGAGGTATTGAAACAAGTTGCCAATTGTTACATGTGTTTATATGATTGCTTTATTTGTATGTAACAAGGAATTGTTTGAGTTTTAAAATGAGGAAACTACTGAACAGCTCAATACTCTGTACAATTTCTGGTTTTGCTGTATATTTAGGGGTAATAGTATGTAGGCTGTAGCTTTAAATGCCATATTCTTTGTGCAGTGAAGTGGGAATCTGCAGGTCAGACTAAAGCTGTACTAGCTGCTGGCTCCATGAAGGGGTAGGAGCCTTGCTTTTCTGCTATAAGCAGTATAGCTTGAGTCTCTACTTTCTGGTATAAACTGCATTTACTTCATTAAAGTAAGGTGTCTCTTTTCAGCATGCCACATCCTGGAATGTCCCAATGGGATGGCACAGGAGGTGATCAACAGCATAGGGCAGGCTTTTGAGCTCCGGTTCAGACAGTACCTGAAGAACCCATCTAGCCTGGTTACATCCAATGAAAGGTCAGCACGTTCTCAGTCACTTAACTGGCAGTTTCCTTCTCTTTACTACTTTTCAGGAAAACAATACACTACAAAGAGTGATCCATAAGTAAGATGCTTTGAATATGCTTTCTGGACACAGGATAATTCTAATATATGCCCGTATGTGCAGCACATAAAATACCAAAATTAGTTTATTCTAGTGAACTCCATTGATTTTTGTGACATTTGTACAGGTGCAGAACACAGAATTAAGCTGTGTTGTTCCTTAGATAAAGCAGCCTTATTTTAAGTCATGCAAGTTGAACAAATGTTCAAATTACTCTGCCCAAGTAAGTTCAGGTCTATAAATAGCAGACACACACACACACACACACACAGACTGAGCTCAGTCCTGACCTGTGCTAAGTTTAAGCTTGCTGCAGCTGTAGAAAGCGTGTGGTGGGGAAAAAAGCCATTTTAATTCACCTTTCTGATATTCTGCTCATGTCCTGGCAGCAGCCTCAGTTTTGGCCTGGCATGACTTACATCAGCCTCATGAACTGGAATAAACAGTCACCACCTGGCATTTTAAAGTGTGAAGCCCTGTCCTCTGCACATTACCTGAAATACAGGGCCTAGATTAGCTTCTGGACCACAATTCCCCATTTCAATTAGCCTTCTTCCATTGCACTGGGGACACAATTCTTTTTCTAATTTATGGCTCTCCTCACAGATTAGCCATGCCTATTTTTCTCAGGCTTCTTTTTACTGTAATACCAAATTTTATTGCCTGCTACTTCCCATGAGTAGGTAAAGCTGTGGCACTGCTTACCTGCACCCTGAGCACAGGAGTCCTGAGCAGGCAGTGTCACTGGAACACGGCCTAATGCATCACAGCAGAGATGGTTTTATTATATAAAAGCAACTCCAGTTTATATTTATTTCAATGTATATGGTGGTTCTTGCTATTCCACTACTTAAACTGGTCCGTTTTTCCTGGGGAAAATAATCAGAGGAAAAGCCTTTCTTTCCTAAGAAACCCTGCTAGGTTATGTCACAAATAACATAGGAGCAGGGAGAAATGGAAGAAGGTAATTAGATTTCCTCCTGGAGCATAACCCACAGCCAGCCTCAGACAATGGTCCTCAGGCAGAGGAGTCGGATATTGCTGCGTGAATGAGTCACTCCCTTCCAAACTACTATGAATCACATAATCAAATACTTGCACTGCATATCACATAATCAACTAGTTGAACTTTATCTCTTTCCTGCTTATGGCCTTTTATCCAATTATACTCTTGTTAATGAAAGAAGTAAGATTTTGGATGAGTTTTTTTATTTTGGGACTGGAGACAGCACAGGAAGCACCTAGTTGTTTTGCAGTGTATCAGCTGTACATTTAAACTGTCATCATTCTGGTTTAGCTCAAGAAAACCATTGTGTGCTCTTCTTCATGCCATGCAGTGTTCTCCTTCAAGCAGAACCAGAATATTGATTGTGCTTATTAAAATCAGAAATCAGGGTAAATGCCACTGAGGACAGCTACTTTTTTTTTTTTTTTGTAACAATATTTGATTTTCTAAAACAGTTGCAGGCTTGTCTGACTAAACGCCATGAGGTTTTAATTTTTCTCTTGAAGTCTGGCTGCTCCTCAGCAATCTCTAGATTTATAGAGTTTGGTCAAGAAGCCACAAGTTTTATGGTCAACATTATGGATACCTTAATGAACAGTGCATTGGAATCCTTGAAGTTTCAGTAGTTGCTTCTTACCTTTTCTTTGACTTGAAAATATATCTGGGCTGCCTGGTGCTAATGAAATGACTGTACCTCCCTTTACCCCAAACTGTCATGACTATTTTTAATTCAGGAAGAAGTAACTGGAAAAATAAACAGCTCTGAAAGTTCCGGCCCAAAGCCCTTTATAGCCTCCATATGGCAGATCTGTGTATTGTGCGGTGTGCAGACACTGGGGATGTTTGCCTACACTAGAAAGCAATTGATTACATCAGAAGCTTCATTTCCCCCCCCCCATATTTTTTTCAGCGAGGCAGCAAATGCTAATGGATCAGCTGGGAATTCACAGGAGAGGGAGGATCATGAATATTACAACGAAATTCCAGGGAAGGAGCCTCCCACCGGTGGAGTGTTAGATATGCGAATGAAAGTTCAGAC
The DNA here is from genome assembly GCA_013400855.1 of Buphagus erythrorhynchus. Taxonomy (NCBI): domain Eukaryota; kingdom Metazoa; phylum Chordata; class Aves; order Passeriformes; family Sturnidae; genus Buphagus; species Buphagus erythrorhynchus. The sequence continues at coordinate 17,420 of VZTT01008770.1, forward strand.
AGACCAGAGGGCTAAATGTCCTGTCCAGTGCAAAAAGCAGTATTGCTCAGTAAGTACGCATCTTCTGGGATAAATATTCACTGCCTATTGTGGGAATGAATAATAAAATGCTTCTGTGGTGTTAAAGCATGGCATTAACATCAGAACCAGGTCCTGATTGTCCTGGGAAAAGGCTTTTTTAGGCTAGATTTAATGATGCTTAGTACATAATTGAATCCCAAAGCACTTTCTGAATATTAACTGGTTTGTCCTCAGAGTACTTTCAGGAGACCAAGTAATATTCCCTTGTTCACTCATTAGCTCTGAGAAGAAAATAGATACCAATTTAAATGGCTTGTTGGAGAGAACATCTGCAAAATCTGGGACCTCCTGGCTCCTGATTCTGTTATCTAATAAATATTTCATCCTGTCCATTATGCTCTACAACTTATACATACAACATTGACTGACTGCAATATATATACAATATTCATTACTCTTGGATTGTTTCAAGAAGCTCTGTTAAATCAGCAAAAGATATCTGTGGCTCTTTTCTGGGATAGTGGGAAATAAAAACCTGTCAGGGAGTAAAACAAGCCAAGTTCAGACTGGCTGCACAGATTTCAGAGCCTGCTGTGTGGGGCCTTGGGAGCACCATCCTTTCCCCATACAGGAAAGAAGGCACCACCACTTTGCTCAGAGGCAGCACACTCAGATATGCCTGCTGGAATCCAGTTGGTTCTGTCTAAAAGCTTGCTGCTCCTGAGTGTTACTAGTGTTTGGTGGCAACTACTCCTGCGCTGCTGTTTGTTCCTGTGCTACTGCTCCATCCATTTTTTGCTAACATGAACCATACTCTGCATATCAGGTCCCCATCTCCCCAGCAGTTCTCTAATTCTAAAAATGTTTTACTATAGCCAGAGTTTGTACCTGATGCTCACCAGTGTTGTTGCAAGGAGTTACCCTGCGTGTAAATGCAAATGCATTTTTCCCATAGGGTGTTACCTCTTGGTTTTCCTTTATCTTTCAGTGCTGCTCAGACAATTTAGTAACCATTTCACTTTCAAACCATGATATCTGTAATTGATTTTATGATGAAGGACATTTATTAGAAAATCTGAGCTTTCTTACCCAGGAGTTATACTGTATATATACTAAACATTAGATACATAACTGGGCAGTTATATTAGGTTGGAGTCCAGATGTGATATCTGAAGAAAGAAGAGTATCAGTGTGAAATATTATTTGAGGAGATGGGAATTTTTTGGTGAAGAACATGTTTAGTTACCTGTATGTCTATTAACTAATGGATGTTTTGAAGTTACCTGAGTTTTTCTAGGGGACTACTTGATGTGACAGATTTTAAATTTTTTCTACAGACAGGCAGCCCAACCTTCATCAATATATATGAAAATTGTCCAGAAGAAAACATAACTGTGGGTATGTACTCTCTTTTTCTTCTCATGCATATGCAGAATTAGCCAGGGCAGGCTGCCTGGAAGAACTGCCCCTTGGCTTTCAATACAATGGTGAAATGTGTTCTACTTAGTGGGTCATTTTTAGTTCCCTAGATGAAGGGCAGACAAAAAAGCCTTACAGCTTTTCTAAAGGCCACTAATCTATCTTCATGTCTGCTGGCAGACTTACTCATTTTACTTCTCATGATACTGTACAGTAGCTCTTTGTTTTTTTTATTCTCTTTCATACTCTTTGTTGTTTTATTCCCTTTCTTAATACCATTTGAAAAAGGAAGATACTTCATTTCTTATCAGTCTCTGAATATATCCCTCCTCCTACAAATGCTCATTGAGTTCCAAAGTATCACCATCGGGTTGTTCTAACAGAGCCTGGCCGCTTGGTTCCAGCATCCCTGGCTTCTCGGTGTGACTGTGCCCTTCCCCTGCCTTAGGTAGCTTTGTGACCAGGATCAATTTGCCTTTAGCAAAATGTGCTCTAAGGGACCCCATGAGATCATCAGCCTCCATCCCTTTCTGGACTTCCTTTGCTACAGCTGATGCCCTGAGCACATTTCTTCAGCTCCTCTGTTTCACTGCACAATGAGGTCCTTTCTGAATTCCCACCTGCACAGCTCTGAAGTGATCCATTACACTGTTTGCAGGGGATACTTCAGTTTCTTGTGTTATTTCCAATTCAAGAAAAGGAGAATCAAATGGTTTCTACAAAGAGAGGGTGAACAAATAAAAGAATGAATGAATAGATCTATGAATAAAACGTTTGTTGAAGAGCAAAAATATGCCTGCTATTTGGCTAGCTGAAATGCTATTATTTTCATACCCCGCAGGGGATATTCTGTTAGCCTATTCCTAGGCTTGGTTCCTAACCTGACAGATGTGGCTTTGGCTCTCCAGGCCAAGCCTCAAAGCACCAATCTCCTCCATCTCTCCCTTCTCCACCAGAATAGTGAGAGAGAATTGCTCAGCTTCCCACAAGCTCTTTTTGTGGTGCAGAGGGGAAGGAAAGGGCTTTGTAACAAACAACATATATGGTTTGTGTTTCTGTAGAGCCATATGTATTAATTTCTTTCCAGTTTGTGGGGGGTTCACTGCTGACATTGATTGAAGCAGAACTGAACCAGTGCAGAACATTTCTGAAAACATAATTCTAATTAATTTTGGACCTCATGCTTTCTAGACATACAGAAAAATTAGTTCATTTGCATTTTTCTTTTCCTTCTGAATTACTTTAGTGGGCTATAAAGAAGAACATAATTCCTATTTCAGATTTTACAGTTACTTAAAGCTGAGTTAAAAAAAAAAAAAAGGAAATCTGTGCATACTATATACTAATTGCAGGTAATTGTGATGAGAGATCACAGAAGACAATAAAAGAGGCAACCTCATTGAAACCTCCCTACAAAGCAGATCTCTTTGACGATCCATGTTACATCAACACCCAGTCCCTGCAGTCTGCAGCCTGTGCAGCCCGAGGTCCAGCAGCAGCACAGATCCCTGGGAGCCCTCTGCACCAGGCCAGTAGGTTCCCATTGTGAAGCCATACCTGTCTAAGCACTGCAAGGAGGGGGGCTTCTCATCTCTCTGCATGGACAAAGATTTGGGTTTCCCATAAGAAATATAGAAAAGGTGGCGGGGAAGATATCTATCGTTGTTATTCTTCTTCTTTGTTAGATTAAAGAGAAAGGGGATTAAAGAGCAAAAGTAGTGATGGTAAACAAGCAGAGTAACCTTGCATCTTCTGTAGTTGATTGATAACAATGACCAGAGTGCCACAGGTATTAAAAAGCAAGTCTTTAGGATGATATGAGCTTGGGACTGCACATTGCCTCAAGGAAGAGGGTTCACCTGTATGTTCAAGGTCTTAACCCCTCTAAGGTGGAAATGACCTCAGCTGCCTTTGCTTCACAGGCAGTAGCATGCAAGATTAAAGTGGGATTATTGTGACTGTCTTTTCTCAGTTCTTCCATACATGACCATTGAATCTCATCCAATAATTTCTAAACCAAACTGTTTGATCTGTGGTATCAATTAAATGTATGTCAAAACTTGATTTATGGACTCAAAGTGGTGGATATCCATTAAATGATTATATAGTTGCTACTGATTGTCCTCATTATTGAATATACTTTATTAGCTTTGCCTTTTATGGTTTCCCACTGAGCGTTTTCTCTATCAGAGTTGGCTCCACATAAGAAAGTGGAAAAAGGACTGGACAATAAAGGAAACACAATAAATCTGTGACCATTGAGACATTTCCAACTTGGGACTGTATCATGCTCTAAAAGGAACTGCCTATATCCTAAGGAGCCTTAGGTTGCACAATTCCATTGAAGAAATGATATCCTCTTATTTTCCTTAGAAAAATCCTGCCTGTGAATCATTTGCAGTCTGACTGGCTACATCCCAAACCACCCAGTTTTTTTAGTACATTTGGTAATTGTTCGTTTTTTAACAGCAAATGCATCATGCTGTAATCCTTCCCTTCTGGCTACATTGGCTATGTTGTCTTACATTCCTGCACATAGCTGGAGCCACTCAACATGACTCTCCCAATGATCTGTGACAACCTCTTCAGAGCTTCTTAAGGAAGAAGGAAAAACAAGATCTTAAGAAAAAAAAAGCTAAAAAGCCAACAAAAATCTTGTTTTTACAGGGAAGATTTGATTTTTTTCATACAAAGAAATATAACCCCAAACCAATACAGCATCAGAAAAACTCCTGTTTCTAATCCCTGTTGCCTAGCAACCAAAGGCTTTCCCATCTAAGGTAGGGGAAGACGTGGTGTGATAATTTTGCCTAATGCACTGGAGGGTCATGAGCATTCATGTGTGCATATTCACAATCTGTAAGGCTGGTTTGATCACAGCTTCAAGACTGAATTATTTGAATTTTTTAAAAGCTATTAAAAATATTGGCTTGCATCCTTTTAGGATGAAGGTTTAGGTGAAGTGTTCAATACATTCCCTTTCATTTAATTTTAGAGTTACCGGAACCTGTTCAGCAGAATGCCACAAGCAACACAGCTGGTCTCTGTGTTCTGCCACAAATAAAGCAACAGCTAAAGAATGAAGATTGTTACCATGGCAAATTGAACAGGAAAGCAGCAGAGAGCCTCTTAGTCAACGACGGGGATTTTCTGGTACGAGAGAGCACAACGTCACCTGGTCAGTATGTCCTCAGTGGACTTCAGGGAGGGCAGGCAAAGCATCTACTCTTGGTGGATCCTGAGGGCAAGGTATGAATATTTCATAGAATGAAATTTCAGTTCTGCTCAGATATTTCAATCAAAATGCATGGGTGCATTCCATGAAGTGGAACTGATTTGATTCCATCCAAGTTAATTTAAATATAGCCAGTGGCTGCAGTAGGTTTGAAAGTTCAAAAACTTATAAGCATTGAAGTACCATGGAGGTAGCAGTGAGGAACTTAAATACTGTTAGTCCAGGTGCTGATAATTAGTGTATACACTTAACATATCCTTCGAACCGTTAGTGCTAGAAAAAAATAACCCTATCCTTAATTATGAATTTCTGGATACAGAAATGGTTTGATGTCACTTCAATTCTACTTTGTTCTGCTCAGGGTTAGAAGACTGACATTTCTGAGGAGAGAGTAAATCAGAAAAGTAAACCACAATGGGATTTAGGGAAAAATATGTATCTCTTCTGTGGAGAAAATAAAAAGGTTATTTCATTCCCCTGTGCAGAATCAGCCCAGTTTGACATACAGTCCCTTTACTTTCCCACTGCTTTTCATGTGAGCTAATGTTGGGTCAAAGGATAGGTCTGAGTTGCTTTCCACAGCCTAATGATCCTGCTCAAGTGAGTTCAGTGGCTTAAGTGCCTTTTGACTTTAATATGTTAGGCTCATGTCCAACCAGTTATAAGCACAGTCTAACCTTAAAATACATTCTTTTGCTTCTTCCACTAGGTGAGAACCAAAGACCATATATTTGATAGTGTGGGTCATCTTATTCAGTATCACATGGAAAATAATTTGCCAATCATCTCTTCTGGAAGTGAAGTGAGCTTGAAGCAGCCTGTAAGAAAAGAGAGTAATATGGGACACATGCAGCATCACAAATAATCCCTTGGATCTCACAAATCCCAAGACAATTCATACCTGAACTTTCTATTATGAAGACAAGTCAAAAAAGTATAGGCTGCACTTTCTGCTGCTGTTCCAGAAGAAGCCCTTTTGTGTGTGTATGTATGAATATATGTATATACCTATGTAGATCTATAGAGATCAACAAGCATAGTTATATAGATACATATAATCTTAATCTTAAAAAAATTACACCTTCAAAGTGTGAGATTCATTTGTGAGAAGGTATTTTAGACATGCACAAATGTCACTTTCAAGGTCATACTGAATCAGTAACTATTTAAAAGCACAATTAAAACTCTACATACAAAAGCTCACTTGAAAGAACTGCTGGAACATTAGTATGTGCCTTTTAGCATAGGATTATTGAAACCAATATTATTTATACTGAATTAGTTTTGGGTGGCTAAACAAACATGTCTAAGCTTTTAACTATTTGCCAAAAACAAGTACAATTTGAATATTACTAAAATGTCATCTTTCAATAGACAGTAACAATTTCATTTTGCTTGTAACAGCACTTTACTAGCAAGTAACATTTTAAATGAATGGCATTCACAATACAGAGAGGTTGTCCAGTTTCTTAATATTTTTTTGTTGCTGACTACTCAAAGATTTGAGACTATGAACATTTACAAAGTTGATATTAATATATGTAGTCTAATTTTGGAATAGAACTTGTTAAGGGACAAGCATGCTAGATCTTAATATTTTTGTCTTGCATATGATTTTACTATTATTATCAATTAATACTGGAAACATCTTTTTAAAGGTAGGCTAAATATATTTTCATTGATTACATAGTTGTTTACAAACTAGAAAAGCTGAACAAAACTAATGATACATTTTGGGAGAAAACTATTTAAAAGATGTTTGAACTTTGCATGTGTCCTTACTCAGTGTTCTTTCCAAAACAAGATAGTTTTCCCCTCTTCACATCCATTTGTTCTTAAACATGGAAAAATCTTTTAGAAGAAATCTATTAATTGTTTTGCCACAATAAATACTCTAAACATGAACAATCCTATATTCAGAGTGAACAGTGATTTATTTGGCTTCCCGTTGAAGAAACAGTGATTTAATAAGTGACTGAAGAAAGGCAGGGGTGATTTGGGGAATGAACTGGTAGTCCAGGTGATGGCCTGAGGGAAATTGTGCCTTTAAGACAAGCAATGTCCTCTGGCATGAACAGACATCATTCTCTCTGTCTCCCAGCCCACCGGCTCAGTTCCTATGGCAGACAATTGTTGTTGAGTTCAGCAGTTGCTGGAAATTTTGACCATAAAAAATTACATTCTGTTTGTTTGCCAGTGTTCACGGTAAATGGGACACTGTAATAGGAGCTCTTTCCTCTAGAAAACAAGAGGAGAGGTCTTATAAAATTATGGAAGACAAGCTGCCTTGGAGGGGAAAATATAATGTAAAGAGCCACACTTAGAGCCTACTAGAAAACATCTTTATTTTTATCCTCAGCCAATAGCCATAAAAATATATTTCATTCTTTGATAATAATATGATTAAACTACTCAATTACATATACTGAAGCAGTGAGAAGCTTTAAAACATTAGCAGTTGATTTCCTTGCTAACAGTCTGGCATTTTTGATACCTTGAGCCTTCAGGGCTAGCAGCAAACATGCCCATTCTATCCTATGCAAGGTGCTCACCTGTGGAGGCCTCCAGCAAGAGTTCACACTGGAGCTTTGTGCCACGGCAAGGACAGCTGGCAAGAAATGACTGGGATATCAACCCCCTGCATAATATCCTTTCTATTCTCACATCCTGTCAAACTTCAGAATGTGCTTGATACAGCTATGGAGCAAGCAATGAAGCAAACCCAGCTACTTCTGTGGCATGTCAAGTGGATTAAAGACCTGCTGTTTTGATTTTTGCATCAAAGCTGAGTTTTATGACGGGTCATAGAAGGAAAATGTGCAGAACTCCACCTCTATTTTTAGTGCAAATCAAAGTTACTCAGGACTTAAATTACAGCATTTGGAGCTGTGATAGTATGAGATCAAAGTTTTGTAACTTTGCCAGTCAAGATGCTGACTCAGGGACTTTTTTCACTTCGTCAGTTTTCACTTTCACATAAGAACAACCAGAGCCGGTGTGTGATGTTTGGATCACAGTACAACGCAGTCTGAGTCTCTCTCTTTGAATATCACTTATGTAGAAAGACCTGAATCTTCGTTCTGATGCTCCTGCATATTTTTTCAGTGTCTGAAGCAGAACTGTGAAGTAAAAAGGAAGGAAGGGAGATAATTGGGTGCTAGTGCAATAAAGAAGTGTATCAAAATCTTTTTATGTGAGAGAAAGCAAATAATCCAACTAATTACAGATAAAAATCAAACACAATACATGCATGCATTTTCATAGAATAAACTACATTCATTCTCAGTTTTTGGTTTCTAGCATTTATGTGCCTTCACTTAAGCTATTAATGCTACTCTGTGGCCCAGCTGTTTCATGTTAAAGTACACTGTCAGCTTCTCTGTGGAGAATCATGCTAAAAAGAAAAATAGTTGTCCAAATTTTGGAGTTTCCAAAATATTGTTCTTGAGAAACTCAGTATGAATTGTCAAACACATTTAAACCCCTTTTTGTTCTTGTTTGAGTCATTTCGTGCCTGTGAAAAATATGAGAATTGGTTAATCTCTGTTCGAATGGTTACTAGAATCCTCTGGGAAAAATGGCAGATTTCGCCTATAATGTCACATTTACTAGACATAGCATGTTCGTTCCTTTTCAAACTTCTACAAATGTCACTGAAACACATGAACTGTTTGCTCCCATCAATAAAAATCCTCTAACAAATGACCCAGAGGTCTGTGGACTGGGGTCCTTTCGCGCCGTCCGGCCTGAGGGCGAGGCACCAGGTGGGGCTGTTATAAACGGAACCGACTCTTTGTCAGAACTGCTTCCTGCCCGCGACTCTGCGCAATAAAACTGTTCCTTCTGAGGAGGTTTTTATCTTTCAAAGAGAATGAGCTCTCGAAGCAGAGCGGGTTCCCGAGCGAAGCGCTGCCCGGGGAAGGTGCTCGGACGGGAGAGGTGACCGCGCACCCCTCAGCGCTATCGTGACACTGTCGTGAGGCGCAGCTCGCGGGCCCGTGACGTCACCCCGCGGCCGCGCGTTGCCAGGCGACCGCCACGTCCCGCTGCGAGATGGCGCCGCTGCCCGCCCGCGGAAACCCCGCCCCTACACAAAATTCACGCTGCCATTGGTTGTCTGATTGGCCAATCAGCTCGCCAGGCGCGTTCCCGCGACCATGCGCGCCCGCTTTCAAACAATCAGCGTGCGGGCCTGCCCTCCCGCGCGGCTGGGCGGGCTCTGGTCGCCGGTTGGTGTTCGGGGCTGTCAATCAGCGCTACTCGGGGCGGTTCTGGCTGCCGGTTGGTGCCCGGGGCTGTCAATCAGCGGCGGCGGGCACGGGCCGGGTGTGATGCGGAAGAGCGGCGAGCCCGTCCCGGCGGTGGCTCCGGCGCCTCAGGTGGGTTTTACTGTTCGGGCCGCGCTTTGCCGCCTTCTCCGGCCCTGCAGGCCCCGCGGGAGCTGCACTGAATAACGGCAGCATCGCCCCCTCCGGCCCCGCGCCGCCGTCTGAGAGGGCTGAGGTGGCGGCGGCTGAGCTCACCCCGCGCCCCTGGAGCTGCCCCCGGCCCGTCCAGGTCCGGCTCTCCGAGCTCCCGCTCTCCGGGACCGGTCGCGGCCCTGGCGGCTGTGCACTCTCGTCCGGCTGCCTTCACTCCCGCAGCTGGGGAGGGCCCTAAGGAGAGGGGACAGGGCCGGTGGCCGCGTACGGCTGATGAGGTGTGGGGGAAGGGGGAGCCTCAGAGCCTCCTGTGAGGGGTCACGGGGATTACAGGGGGTGCACAGAGACAGGAGCTGCGTTGTGAGGCCTCCTGCCAGCTCTATTGGAGAGTTTCCTTGAACAGCAGCGGGCAAGAGTGAAACGTGGTGAAGTGACTTTTGACTTGGAAATAATGCTCTTATAATGTTACATTATACCAAGTAAAGACTTCGGTATGTGCTACACCTGTGTGCCCAAGCAAGTGTCTCTTCAACAGCGAGTAACTTACCTTGTAACCAGAGGTGGACCTGCACTTACACACAGTAGCTTTCTGTGAACACACTGCTCAGTGTAGGCAAACCTTTGGGAGTCAAGACTCCTCCTTAAGCAGTGGAGTCTGGAACTGATGCGATTATTTTCAGATTTCCATGATACTTTTCTTATTTTTCCTTTTGGAGCTGTTATCTAAATGCACGAGAAACAGCATCCTTCCAGTTTTTAATACAAAAATGTAGTTATTCTCTAGAAGGTTATGAAGCAAGATGCAAAAGTGCGCACAATCATCATCATGTATCAAATCATGTGTATACTGTACAGCATAAGAATTTGCAGAAAGTAATGTCTGGATGTAAGTGAACTTCAGAAATTGTGTAATGTCAACCTATGAAAAACCCAAATACTTGTTTTAAATGCTAAATTCTTGTGAGTGAGTGGGCTTAAGTATATGAGAAACAAATAAGTAATGTGCAATAACTGTTTAAATAATTATATTTTTGTGCTAAGTAATTCAGGTGGTGAGAGTGGTGCTTTTTGATTCCTCTTGTATTTTACTCATGTNTGTGAATTTAGCTTCTTCCTATCTTTTAAGTGCTTAAAAAGAAAGAAAAAGGTTTATGTAGTCTAGTAAGAGCAAAAGAGGGTGCGGACTGTGCCACTCTTAAAAAGCATAAGAAGTAAAGTTTGGGTGTGTTTTAGTTGTGGTGTTTTTCTTTGTTTGTGTCCAGTTGCTTGGTCCAGAGCAGAGCACTAATCATTGCAGTGATGACTTCTTGAATGTATACTGACTGGCAAGTTCTTACCTGGATTTCTATCCAGACTTCTCAGAAAGAGCGTGTTTTGAATGTCCACTGCCTCTCTAGCCTGGAATTTAGAGAGGAGAAATCCTGGCATGATCAGTTTGCAGATGATTCTTTGAAATTAGTCTGTCCTGGGACATGTCTACTAGATGGCATTTCCCTTACCTCTTCCTGGTGCAGCTCTTTTCTTAACAAACAAGAGTTTGGCAGAAAAATGCTTTGATTGCTACTATAGTCTAGTAAGCATTCTGTGGTATAAGTCTCTTTGTGAATTCCAGTGTTGTGAATTCTTCATTGGAGAAAGAAAACCAGAATTTTATGCAAGTGTCCTACTTTGCCAATGTTTTTGGGCTGAACTTATATTAATTTTCTTGAAGAGCTTATAATGAATGTTGTTTGTTCTATTTCAGTTGCAACAATTGTTGACAGATCTTCCCCATGATATGCTGGAGGACAGTGGAGACCAACTCTCCAGTTTTTCAGACTGCAGCATTCAGGAGGCTGAGGAGCAGTAAGGCATATGGCACCATCTTTTTATTATTTATGTTGTGCTTTCAAGAATAGTCAAAGTCTGAGTTGATGAGCTGTGTAGAAGCAATCCAAGTAGAAAGGGAGCTGTAGTGCAATTTGCAGTAAACTAGATGTGCCTTAATTTAAGAAAAGATTGTTTGTTTTTTTTCCCCTGAAGTTACTAGTACATAGTTAAGCTGCTTGTGTCTCTCTAGGTCACATGAGCCTGGGAAGCTTGATGGAAGGTGGAACGATCATCCACTGATCAGTGATCCTCCAAATGTAAGCTTGTATAAGCAGGGATGTAATTACTGCTTGTTCATAATAACATGCTAAATATTATTTAAAGTCATTAGAGAAATACCTGTAGGTGATGTGTTTTGGTATTAATTTTAAGTATTTCTAACTTGAGGGCTGTTAACCTCAGAAAAAGGAGAGTAGGGTGAAATCTGAGTTTTGAGAGAGCAATTTTTAACCTCATGTCCATTCACAGGGCTATGAACAAGGACAAAATCTGTACCCTGAACAGTTCTTGTGTGATCAGCAAACTGATTATGTTGAAAAACATGGGAAGTATTGGAATGGCCTACATAATGATGAAGAGAAGAAACATTTATATGATGTTAAAGAAGGTTACTGTGGCCAGGATGGCCAAGATGATCCAGATGATGTGTATCTTGGTAGAGATGGATTTAGGTCTCTAAGTTACTACCAAGAGAACAATGTGTATCATCTTCCTGAAAACTTCAGGCCTTATACAAATGGCCATAAACCAGAATTTAACAATCAGCAAAATAAAATAATAAAATTTTCAGATGATCCAAAGGAACATTTTAAGGTATTTTAGAAGCTGACACATTTTTCTGTCTCTTGGAAAATTTTCACAGATTGTTAGCTATTGGTAGTAATATTTCCAAATGCCTTCATTCTCTTACAATCAGTTCAAACCATGATGAGAGTCTTCTGTAGCCTATTTAAAAAATGAGACTAATAATTTAGTTAATAGGTAAATTTTCATATGTTCATGTTGTGATTTTTTTTCTTTCTCTTGTTCCCTTGGTAGAATTCCATGAGGTAGAATGAATGTGGTTCACTTAAGTGTGTGCTTACTTAACTTATTTAAGTTAACACTTCACTACATTTCTAAGGTGGAAGCTTTCATGAAAAATTAATGCTTAAATGGTGTGCTGGATTGGAGCCTGAAAATGAAGAGCTGCTAGAACTCTTCCTAATGTCATCCTGTAAAATGAAAAATATTTTCACTGAGCAAGACTACCGTTGTGGTTTTAATTCATTTCTTCTTATGTATATATTGTCACAACAGCAGTTTGTTGCATCTGATCTTGTCAATGGCCAATCACCAGAATCTTACAAAGTGACTTATAAACCATACCAAAATGGCATTCATCAAAATATTCCAGGAATCCAAGAAGGAAATAGAAGAAATGAAGTGTTTGAAGATCTGCAACATGAATTCTTGGTCAATGATGAAAGTAAGTGTTTGGTGCTTAGACTTGAAATAAACTTGTGTAAAAAGTTCACTGGAAATCGGTGATAGAAAACATGTTGATTTCAATAGTTTTTCCGTTAGAGGACAACTAAAAGTATGTTGAAGTATATAATCTTTTATATCTAGAAATTGTCTCTTTTTGCTCAGGGTATATGAGTTTCGGGCATTAAAAATGTAGTTTTGAATGGTGAAACTGAAAATCAAGTCATTTCTGATGGCTTGATGTCAAACCTTGTTGACACTTTGTCTCCTTCCCTAATATTGGAAAATAATGACTCACTGTACTGTAGGTAGTGTACTCTGAGTGATGCCACACTGGGGGCTTTTCTGTTGGGCACACTTCAAATGACAGAACTACTTTATTAGACGTGTTGTAAATTTGGTGTGATCACAAGTCTGTGAGTTCACAGCATGTAAACTTTTATCTGGGCTTGCTGTTAGGTTGGAATTGTAGTTTGCACAATCCTTCAGCCATTGCTGCCAGAGCAATTTGTGTGATGCGAATCAAATGTGGATTAAAAAAAGATTTTGTGCACCAGCAATGAACTTAGCACTATTAAAAAAATATTTTGGAGCAGGAATTACAGCAATGACTTTCTTGATATCTGTGCTGACTTGTCTGCATGAAATTTGGCAGATTCTTCAGAAAATATGCAGATTCTTCAACTTCAAGTTCTAAATAAAGCAAGGGAAAGACAACTGGAAGAACTTAATGAAAAGCTAGAAAAAAGTGCACAGCAGATTAGGTATTTGAATCATCAACTTTCTATGGTCAAAGGTAAAATGTTTTGTGCTAATTCTTAGAATTGATTAATATCTAGCAGCTCTTTAATTCTGTGATTGATTTAGAAAGTGTCTTTGAAAGTATTTATCATACTTATAAACTTGATTTGGGACTATATGTGCCTAACCCTCTTCCCCCAAACATTGGTTTAAGTAAAAATCTCTGGATTGGTGCCTGACTGCATAACTGTCTTAACTTTTACTGTATTTTCAAAACCACTGTTGTTTTCCAGAGTCCCCATGTGTCAGGCATCACAAATGTACAGAAAAGTGAGGAATAATCTTTTAAAAGTCAGGGAAAAAAATACAAAGTCAACACCAAAATACCTAGACCCCAATAGGAGAAGTGGACTTCTATGAAAAAAATATTTCTTTTGATGCTGTCTGGTTTAACAGGCCATTTCATAGACTGTATGTAAAAAAAAAAAAAAAAGAACTCTTTCAAAAATTACAAAATCTGTGGTGGAGACTGATGATTGTCTTAGTTTCCCATTTCTTACAGGAACAGACAAAAAAAAAAGTAGTAAACTTAGAGAATTAAGACTATAGTTTTTGGAATGCAAAGGAAGCAAAGGAGAGAGTAAAGCTGAACTGTGTCTTGGCTGTTCCTCCAGAGGACTCTCCCTTTGAACAGCATAAGGGAGGATGTGAGGTCCTCCTGCTGCCAGGATGGGGCTTGTACCTTTAGGACCCTACTGGAAACTGTGTTGGAGTGCTCCCTGCTGCCAGGAGGAGACAGTGTTTGCTGGATGGAAACGGAATGTTTTTGTTCAGTCTTCTGTTGTTGTCCACAGTACGAGGCAGAGTGAATGGTTCTGTAGAGCAGGTACTGAACAGTTGTGTTGCAGGAAGTTCTGGGGTGGCTTGCCATGGTTCTCACACAATTATGTCTCTTTCTTCAGATGAAAAGGATGGTTTGGCTCTTAGTCTTCATGAGTCTCAGAAACTCTATCAGAATGGAAAGGAACGGGAAATGCATCTTGAAGGTCAAATCAAGGCCCTTGAAACTCAAATTCAGACTCTTACTACCAATGAGGAGCAGGTACTGTAAATATTTTTAGGCTGTTTATTGTGGAAGACCTCTACAGTTAAATGTGTGGTGCATTTGCATTAAACAGAAGTGCTAGTTTCTTGAAATGCTGGTTATGATCATTGCAAAAGCTAGATACATGATGGATGGGTAGGATTCATTGGTTGAAAATACTGGGTATGAAAACACAGGCATTATCTGAGGACTTGTGGCAGCTCTTGCACAGAAAAAATTGAACTGATGTGCAGAATATTGGAGCAACAGTGAAATGTATGTAACTAGGAACTACTGTAATACTGTTCCTGCAGATGCTGAAGCAATCCAAGGTGGCAGAGGTGGCCATGGAAAGCATGCAGAAGCAGCTGTTAGAACTGCAGCGATCAGATGCCCTCCAGCGAGCCAGAGAACAACATGAGGCCATCATTTCTGCGCTCAAGCAGAAGTATGAACAGCAAGTATTGTCATTGGAGCAGAAACTTGACACTACACAATCTGCACTCCGAGAGCAGGTGAGAAATTATTTTAGGATGCTGAGTACTGTACTGTACCATGTTTCCCAAACTGCATTTCTTGACCTACAATTTTAATAACTCCCTCTGGAAGCTGCTAAGAAAATGGAAAGTCTCAGCATTATGAGGCCTATGTGGTATGTTTTCATAAACATCTCCAGGCAGTTGCAGGTTCATATTGTGAATTTGCACAGAGCAGATGCAGAGGAGGAAGGAATTAATTGTCTTGGTTGCTCTCCTGAGCTTTCCTTCTGTGCAGTCTTTTTTTGAAGGAGTTCTGCAAATAGCTCTGGGAAAGAAAAGGACTAATTAAGAAATAATGTGATATTCTTGCAAGAAAAAAACAAGAAAAACTTTTTATTGAACAGTCTGTTACCATGATTTGGTCTCAAAATGCTGAAGGATGAATAACCACTCAACAATGACTTTATTTTAGAAGTAAGGATTTAAAAGTAAAGGAGGGGTAAAAGGCTATCTTTAGATGGAGTTTGATATAGATTGTCACATGGTTGTAGAGCTTACTGAAATTATTCTACTTGATATGTCATAAGAATCCATTCCATTATTAGAAATATTCAAGCAATGTATTCCAGGCAGGTATTAATAAATTTTCCTCTTGTTTTACATAAAGAAAATAAAATTTAATTTCTGTAATTCTTATCTCAACATATAGAAATAGATGGGTTGTATACTTGGAAAGGTAACTGGTACTTGCTTCTAAACAAAATGCACAGCTAAATTTTTGTCTATTAATACCACAATAGAACTTACACAACTTTGTACTGTAAAATATATGATACCATGTTTGGGGTATTTAAAGAGAGAGATCACCCATTTTTTGAGAGAAGATAGGAAAGTCCAAAGGTGTAAATACAAGGCACTGTGCCTCCCAGGTCTGTGTAGGTAACTAAGTAATGCCATATAAATGTCTACTTTGTATATTTATCCTGTGAAAAAGAAACTACAGTTCCTCTTTTACAGAGTATTGGCACTTGCTAGTTTGGCTTAAGCTCAGTTAAAATAAACTGACTTAAGCTCTGGCTTGATATAGTGTGAAGGCTTGATTTTTTTTTTCTCCAATAGACTGAGTGTATATGATTAATTACAGGAGATAATCTGATGTGCTGAGAAGTAACTGCTCTAGGAAATATGGAATGATTATCATCCATGTGTGTTTATATATGAGTACAATTACTGCCTCCCAGTGAAAACTGAGCTTTGATGCCGTAAGAGATCACTTGTCAGCCAAGGATAGTGTTTAATCTGTGATTGATTTAACTGTCCTCCACCCCTTTAGCTATCAGATTGATTATTTTTCTCCTTTATCCTGTATACATTGACTTTTTCTGTATCTGAAACTTCTGGATGGTTAAATGTTTGTAAAATGAGTAAAAATACTCTCTTCCTAGAAAGAGCTTTGCAAAAATCTAGGAGAGCATGTTAAACAACTTGAAAAATTGCTGGAAGAAACCAAATGTGAAAAAACTGAAATAATAAATCGACTGACAAGAAGCTTAGAAGAAAGCCAAAAGCAATGTGCAAATTTACTGCAAACAGGTCAGCCTTTTACTCATACTATTACCTTTCCTTGCAGAAATGTCTTCAATTTTTCTAAATATGCAATTGCATATTGATGTTTCTATGGAAGAGGAATCAACATCAAGCTAATTGTATTCTAGACTGTTTCCTAGGCAGTGGAATAGTTAGACTTAAAGTTAAGTCTAGACTAAGATGTAAAAACCAAATAGAAATAAAAGCAAACACCATCTCCAAACCCCAAACAACAGTTATTAAAGTGTTTTCATTTGTATTTTGTTCTGCATATGTGCAAACCTTGTTTCATAATAAACAGGATTTGGATGCAAGTTACTTAATTTTGTATTATGGTGCTTGACTTGAATTGCCATTTTAAATTCAAGTCTTAGTGAGAAGAATTGTTTTGGGAGCTGGAGCCTGATTCTTGGAAACCTGTATCATAGAAATAGATTTTGAAATGTGTTGCAACTTGTGTGTTTGACTTTTGCCTACCTTCACACATTGAAGTCTTTTGATAGTAATGTATTTAGTAGCTTTTAGCGAGCTCAAGGAAATAGAAACAGTAATGTCTATTGCCAGAAGCAACATGGCTATTTTTAACAGAGATTTTTCTTCAGATTGCATAGACTTTCTTACATATTTATGATTTGCTCTTTTTCTCTCTTCTCTTTCCTACTACAGGCTCAATGCAGGAGACAAATCAGTTACGGTTTCAATTGCAACAAGCTCAGTCTGCACAGATAATAAGCAACAACATGAACAAGGCTTTGCAGGTTAATTTTAGTGAATATTTTATGTTTGAATAAAATATTTTCATTTGATGGGGGGGCATTATAACTAAGAGGTTGGTGGTTGAAACACTTTGAATTTTGCAGGGAAACAAGTACATCATCTTTGACTACTTCCTCTCCCAGTGTTGTATGTTGGTCTTCCTCATTCATCACCAATTAAAACACAGTTGGGCAATTGTATTGGCATAAATCTGAGCTCATACTTCTGTCCAACCTGCTTTTGGAGGAAAAAAAAAAGCATATAAATTCTGTGTGCTGGGAGTCTCATAACTAAATGAGGAGATACCATGTTCTGAAATTTATCTTTTGTCAGCAAAAGGGAATGCTAGAAAGTCCTCTGTAAAGCATGAGTGAAAGTATGTATTTCCAATTCAGTTCATGTATTTCATATAAATCTGTTATCTTGGAAACTATGAATCCTACTAAGTACTAGAGTAATAGCTGTTTCACCAGGTATGAACTTTTCTGTTGTCATCCATTTTGCTATACAAGGACAGCAGGAATGCAGAAGAGCAAAAGAAATAATACTTCATAGATGGACTATAACAAGAACAATAGGGAATATTTATTGTATATTTTAATGAATTTGTAGTTTTAACATATGCTTTCCTAGAGGTATCAGAAATGAAAAATGAAAGTATAAGTAGATTAATGCTAGACAATTCAACTAAATACATCTAAATATAACTACATTCAGAAGGAAGAGCTCCATGTATGTTTTCTTTGGAAGAGTTATTATGGGCTCAAGTTATATACTTGAGCTTGGAGTTGGGCTTGGAGTCTCTCTGGTCAGTGTAATTTTTTTTCTGTCTTCCTTTCAGGAAGAATTAAGGGAACTGAAAGAAGAAATAGCTTTGTATGAATCTGCTGCTAAGCTTGGAGTATTTTTGAATGGTGCAGGTGAAGAGCGACATATGAGCCTGGGTGATTCCTATGTAGAACTGGGAATTAAAAAAATCACAGGGAAGAAGCCAAGATTCTGCAGGTATTGAGTGATTCTTGTTGAAAGAAAAATTTTAAATCCTCAAGAAATTATTCAAGTTATGTGTAAAAAGAGGGTTCTACTCAATCAACACTTAAGTTTTTTGCTAGGTATTTGAAATACTGCTTGTATTGCCAGGTAATCTGAGAAACAGAAAAAATGTACTAGTGCCATAAATTGGTTGCCTAATTGCTATTTAATAAATCTTCAGATTTTATAGGGATTATATTGCTGTTCCTTTAATTGTAGGAATTATATTCATGGATACTTTTTTTGCTCAAAGACTCCACATAGTTGCTTAAAGCTAAATGTCTTTTCATCAACCAGTTGTTTCATAACTCTTCACATTGTGTGAGAATGAATCTTTTGAGGAAATAGCTGAATTAACAAGTTCTCTGTAAATTAATTGCAACTTGATGAAAAAGCTTTGATATTCATGTCTTCTTACGCTTTTTACTATTACATCTTAGACATCCTGGTATTTCTGGTGGCATTAGTTGCTCTTCTCTTTGCTACCACTGCCTTTCAGATAAATGTGTTTTGTCTTTTAAATACTGAACTGGTTATGTCTTTCCTGATAGTGCAATACAGAACAGAGACATGGATAAAGAACTCTCTAAAGATGAAATTATTGTAGAATTAAAAGCTGAGCTGGAACGTTTATTGAGCAGTAATAAAATGAAGAGAAACCAGATTACTCAACTACAAAATAGTCTTAAAGATTGCCAGGAGACACTAGAGGAATACAAGCAGTTGAAAGCAGAAAAAGCATCAAGAGATTCAGAGGTTTGTTCTTTTACACTTCTTTAAAAGTCAAGTATTCCTGGTTTTTGGTGAACAGAACCAACATTTAAACTTCTTATGAGAATAGATCAAAAATTTATGCATAGCAGCTGTGCTTTTGTATCTTTGGTTGAAAAGAAAACAATTGAATAGCAGAACCTGGGCAGCATATGCATTATTATTTGAGTCCTAAAATGATAACTTATATGCTTGAGAGTGCTTAGTGTCTGCCCTACTTTTGTTAGAAGTAAATTTCATTGGAAAAATATGGTTTTCTTTAGCCAAAAGGACCTTGTAATTTCTCTAAGAGGGCTGATAGTACCATTTAGATTTTACAAACTGAACATTTAGCAGATTTCCTTCAGAGGGCCTTCATGGTGTAGTTTGATCAACAAGGAATCTCCTTGATATTGCATCTCTCTTCACCCCATTATTGCCTTTCCTCTAGAGATTGGTCAGACTTGCAGTGTCTGTACATGGTGACCTGGATGTGGGATAGGAATACAATGTATGTGAGAAGTGTGCTCTCTGTTGGATGACTACTGTCATTCAGCTTGCAAACCCAACACTGAGTGTGTGCTTCTCCAAAGCTTCGTGCTACTGAGTTTAAAGAATTCACCTACAATAGCTGTGATATTGTGATCTTGCAGTGCAGTGATTTACTGGGTTTTATATTTTTTTAAGTACAATTTTTATTCGACAGCTCTTAACTTTTTTAAGCACTAACTGCTAAATCATTTATATCTTGAAAGATATTGTCTTAATTTTATTTTTAGCCTGCCACAAATTTGAAGGATGCTTCTGATAATCTAAAGGAAGAAGCTC